>JAZBHA010000176.1:21996-42117 GCA_037464855.1 Iselma pallidipennis | reverse complement strand
CCAGAAATCATTTCTTATAACAATCATTCCTATTTTTTTTTAATATTTTCAAAAATACACATATTTTGAGTAAAAATATCCAAACGTTTAAATAAAATTTAGTTTTGTAATTGAACCATAATGGAAACAAGGTACAGCCTTCATTCTTATCGGTAGTAGCATGTAAATGTAATTTTCTTGTTAGATGGTAGCTTTATTATAAATAGGGGGCTTTTTTCAAGTCTTCATGGTTTATTTCTGTAAGTACTAGCTGTGGTGGTTTATTGCTGCTTGTATCTAACTTTTGATTTCTTGTTTTCATTTAACCCCTAGCTTATTGATTGTAATCCAACAAAAACAATTTGAACATTTTCGTCTGTTAAAATAATGATTTTTATATTCTTAAGAATAGATCAGATAAGAATAAAAATGTTCTTGGATATATTAAGTTTGAGAACCGGTTTCGAGCATCATCAGCCTAAATTGGACTGATGATGACTCTAGTCTTGAAACCGGTTCTCAAAATTCAATTAATGAATATATCGATAAAGAGGAACATTTTTCTTCTTATTTGGTTTTCGTTTTTTTGTTCAAATTGTTTATTTATTATGTTAAAAAAACAGAATTCTAATTTTATTATTGTATTTTTCGTGTAGGCTGAAGCCCGTGCTGAATTTGCTGAACGTTCTGTCCAGAAACTTCAAAAAGAGGTCGACAGACTTGAAGGTATTTATCGAATTCTATTTAATAATAACTCCAGTTTGAAACCTAAAGTGTTTATTTGTTTATTTTTTTATTTATTTTTTTGATTTTTGTTGTTGTTTGCTGCAATTAACACGCTCAACTTACAGACGATCTATTGGCAGAAAAGGAAAAGAACAAACTTTTATCCGATGAAATGGAAGCCACATTACATGACATCCAAAATATGTAAAACTGCCAGGCCTTTTACAAAAAATTAATTTTTACACCTACAACATACACACAAAAAAACAAACAAACAAAATTTACATAAATATTCCAACCGTCACTATCAAAAGAAAAGAAAACGAAAAAGAAAAACATTCCGGAATTATAGCTACAATGCTTGTGCTGCTTTTGCATTTATTATTATTATTATTTTTAATACATATATTTTTTTTGTTCAGTTAAGATTAAAATATTGTATGATAATACAACAAATTTTTATAATAATTGTTGAAAATTTGAAACGAGGCGATTATTAATGATTTTTTTATTAATTTTTTTTGTTGATTGATCTCTCCATCTTCGATTAATTTTACTTTTTTGCAATAAAAATTATCGATCAACACATACACTGCCATCAATTTGTTGCAGTAGTAATCAATCAGGCAATCGGTTACTTAGTGAAACGACGCTTCGTGATCTTTTTTGCAATTTTTGGTAGCATGTTATTGATTTTTTTTTGTATATTGTACATTTTTTTTTTTTTTAATTCACCATCCAGAATGTAGTCAATTATCGTTTTTTTCTTGAGTCGAGAGCATTATTATTGTATGTGAAAGGACCAGTTTGAATGAAAGTGGTATTTTTGAGTTTTTATAGCGGTTTCGGTTAATTTTGTGGTCCATTCACTTACAATGGAAACAATTCATTTTTCGGTTCGATTTACATACATAAATATGTTAATTTAAATAAAATATATAATATACATATAAATATATATATAAAAAAGAAAAGAAGAAAATTAGTCTGTTTATATACCTAATATTTCTATGTGTTTTATGTAGTTAAACTAATATAAATATTTTTTATTGATAATTTTGCACGATTTTTTTTTGGTTTTTCCTTAATGTTTCCCTGTTTTGTTTTTTTGAGTTTTTTGTGTAAAACAGCACTAAAAATTGCAGCTATTCTACGTCTAACATGCGTGTGTTTGGTGAAACTAACAAAAATAATGTGAGACATTACTGATCGGTTCTGTGATTGTTCCATTTCCAGATGAACTTGTTGCTGAGAAAGAACGTTACAAAGAGATTGGTGACGATTTGGATACAGCTTTCGTCGAACTTATTTTGTAATTATTTTAGAGCAACTATTTCACCCCCAAATATTTCTATCTACACGTATTTATTATTATTACAAATATAATTACCACACGGGAATATTTTAAGTTCTCTTCTTCACCGACTCAGGCCAAATTATTTGCACTCAACAACAATCTATCATTCGTAATATTTGTGTAAAAACGCGTAATTCTTTATTATTACTTACTAGATGATAAAACTTTAACAAAAGAGCAAATACACGTTTCTGAATTGATTTTTGTTTTGGTTTATTTATTTATCGATTTATTTATTTAATTTACTTCTCCTTTATATTCCAGTATTGTTTCCCTCCCGTTCCCAATAAAGATTAACTAACTGTCTGTTTGTTACTAACAAAAATCACTTTTCCAGATGAATTAGTTGAAGAGAAGAGTAAATATAAAGCTATGGCTGATGAGATGGGACAAACAATTGCAGATTATGCTGGTTATTGAGAAGACCACAAACTGGAAGTAAATATCTTGAAATGGAAACAAAACTGCCTTTATTTACTGGTTGCTTTATTTATTTAAAAAAAAATCCAATTAGTTAGGACCAATTATTATTATCAGTTTATGTGATAAATGTTCAATTTAGCTCAAATTCTTTATCATTCCTTCATGATTTTGCTGCACTCTTATCTTTTGGTGGTGGTGGTGGCTTCAGAATTTTCGTTTGTTAATAATAATTGTGTTCGTCGTCCAAATGGAACTTGTTGCTAGAGTGTTTTGCCTTCAATTTAACTGTATGCTAGGTGAAGTTTTGATATTTTTAATCGAAATTAATGAATTGATGAACAATAAACGAATTATTTCAGAACGTTGTTGTTTTCTTTGGAATTTTTTTATTACTTTTGCATTTATAGTTTTGAAGAACCGGTTATTTTTTAATACTTTTCGCTTCGTTACACCAGATTGTACCTAGACAACGGTTTTCACAGAGAAAAGATTTGTTAATCCGGACACCAAAGCAACTACAATAGTGTCAACTCCATCAACAGGCCCATTGTGCATCCTTGACGTTGTCTAAGCTAACCAACTATTCAGTTTTTCCTTTTGAAAAAGAAGGGCAGTTAACACGAGAAGACGTCCCCGTGGATATATACCCTTTAGTAGGGCCGGACTGGCTTACCTTTGCCCCGGGGGAATTTATAAGAAGAGAAGACATCTCTTCACTTGACGTTAAAAAAATACCTTAGAAGATTATCGATGGCTCCCAAAAACCGAATTGGCCCTGTGGGAAATCTCTCCATATCCTCCCCTGTCCAGTCCGGCATTGCCTTTAAGGACAGTGTTCCTCTAACTTCTCCTCGTCCCTCCCTACAAATAAAGGTTGAAAGGGTGGTTTTTCAATAGAGAAAATAGTTCGGACAAAAAATTGCCTGAAACTAATATTAATCGCGGGATTCCAGAAATTTCTTTGGTGCCGTCTTTTGAGTATCTAGAGAAATCGTTACCTAAAACAGTCTTGTCATATTGTCTAAGGGACGACACAAGGGTGCCCTGTCAATCCCAAATTGGTCCCGATTAACGAGGTATAAAATATTTTGTACAGTTACGTGCACATAAAAGAGAACGCTTTTTGTGGACCTGTGTAAATGGGCCTGCCGAGGATGGTCTCCACAAGGCAACTTGAGCTTCACAGACCAGAATCTGGTCAATCTGGTCAATCTAGTAGGAAGGATATTCTACCTCTCCACCTTCCTACTCTAAAAAGAGATACAAAGCCTGATTCAGACGAACGAAAATACTACATAGTATTTCTTACCCAAGAGACGTTCTCTTTTATGTGAAAATGCATCAATAAATATTTGTTAGAAAGCCCAAACGCTCATTCTACCAACATTTTATCAGAAATGAATAATGAAATTTAGAAGAGGCGGTTATTAAGAGCCCAGGTGAGTCTAAGATTACCAGTCCGCCCTTGACTTTGACTGTAAATTTCGAGCCATCATATTTCCAATACAACGAGAAACTTGCTCTCATGAACATTGAAAGTTCATTGCGTAAAAAATGAGCCTGAAGAGCAGCTTTTACCAACAGTTGGCAACAGTATTTGGGACGAATTAAATGGAAAATCATAAAAAAACATAACGAATGTTCTACTTTTTGTGTACAGCAACTGGTTTGTATATTTATATACGAAACTTCTCTTGTAAACAACAGGAATCTGCAAAAGGACCAGAAATAGCCCTACAAACAAAATAAACATTCATAAGCATTAGCATTGATTCTATTTATTAGTTCAAACATCAAACTGCCACATAATATTAAAAATGCTTATTCTAAATAGAAATAAATCACAAGGCTTTCCTATGGTATTCCGGTGATGCATTCCCATAATCTTGTAAATTAAACAATTGAGCACTATTTTTCACCAGATATTTTAAGAAATCTTGAATATTTTGTAATAATAATTGAATACTACGTTCATCTAATGGTGTATACGCCAACATTGCACCCAATTTAACAAATAATCGTAATAAATGTGTAGCTCCATAGATTTCCGACATTGGTTTATCTGGATAATTCTGGAGAATATCAGCATATTGGGGTCGTTCAAATTTATATAATAATTGTGTTCCTAACATTACATTGAAATATTCTTTAATACCTTTCATAATTTCAATCGTAGCTGATTCTTTACTCGAATTATTCGATTTTATCGATTTTTTATAATTCAAATAATTATCAAGGATTTGATCAACGGTGACTTTAGCTGGTAAATTAGCTAGTTTTCTCTGTCGTGTAATTATATCCCAATCATCAACCAACCACGGTTTCAACTCATCCGGTATTTTAACTTTAATTTCGACTTTATTTAAGAATTGTTCCTCTGATTCAACCGTTGGATCTAAACGACCACGTTTCTTACGTGGCACATCTGAACTAGAATCTTGTCCACTTGATGGTGTAGTACTGGTTTGTTGTTTCGTTTTTGTTGTTGTTCCTTTTGATGATGATATTTCATGATTTGGTGTACTTGAACGTGAATCGATTTCTTTTGTTGTTGTTGTTTCCGATTTGGTGGTGGTGGTGGTGGTGGTTTTCTTTGTTTTCTTGGCTTTATTCGGTTGTGTTGAATGTGCTTTTTGGACTTCTTTCTGTTTCGCTACATTGGCTTCATTGTATTTTAATACACGACTTTCAGGCACCCATTCATCCCAACTAGAAACAACAGCAAACATTAATTTTGTAATAAAAACTGGTACTATATGAATACTTTTTATTCCAACCAGCATAATGAATGAAATATTTGACTTGTTTATCTTTAGTTACAGTTGATTTTAAACATTTTGCTTCATAAATGAGTGGTCCATGAAAGCATAGAACTTTCTCTCCTAAAACAGGCAATTTTTTAGTATAAATCAATACACAATAAATAAATAAATTATACCTTCTGAAAATTTATATTTTGGTGGCATTTTAATAAACTCAACTTTATTAAAATAACAAACCGAAATTTGAAGAAATTCAAGAGAAACAGAGAAACGGCCACAACTGCCACTTGCCACTTGGTTTTGTATAATGTGGCTACAATCACGTCACAAAGATGGATAGATATATTTTGCCAAAATGTCGACGTATAAAAAAATCTTAATTATTAATTTTTTGGCCACATAGTTGTTATGCTTCAATAAATGCTTACCAAGTGAATTACTATCGGAATTTATTTTTTTGTAAATAAAAAAGATTTCGACTGTGTCTAAAGTTACAATTCTTTGAATTTAACATAACCTGAAAAATGCACATTTAGTAACTTTTGTTTTTGATGGTTGGTTTGATTGTTGGTTAGGCCTGGCGCACAAGTCGTAATCTAGGCAGTTTATTGATTGACATATGATGCTGTTGAGATTTTCAAGTAAGTCGATGGCACCTGGTGGCTATTTAGGTGTAATTACATTGTGAAAGAAATTTCATTTTTTCTCTACCATTCACTAAATGCTGTATGTAGGCCGCGTGTGGCTTAGACCTTAGCCTCCCTTCCTAACGCCTAGTTACTTTAACAATCTATGGTTGGTATCTATGATCACTGCGCAGTTGTCATTGACTTGTCACACGTGCATAACCTCTAAAATTTTAAGGTTTCTCTGCGTGAAGATTTTTATTTTTATCAGTGTTTTTTTGATTACAAATGACTCGATTTGCACGTGCCCGTGGTTCAAAATCATCAAATCAACGTCTACCACATCCACCGACTGATTGGAATGAAATGAAACAACAATTATTGGAAACAAATACCAAAAGAAAAACTAGTGAGGTTAACAATAAAGAAGACGAAGAAAATGTTAAAAAAATGCGAATGAAAAATTATCGTCAATTTTTAGACGAAGAAATCAATACTAAAGGAACTACAGAATGGGCTGTATTTGATTTGAATGGTAAACAAATTAAAGATAACAATGATAATGATGCACCGCTTGAGGTTAGTGCCAATGATGATGATGGTGATGATAATGATAATGGTAATGGTGCACCACTTGAGGCTAGTGGCAATGATGATGATGGTGATGATAATGATGCACCACTTGAGGCTAGTGCCAAAAAACCAGCTGCAATTGTAGTACAAACGAAAAAGAAGAAAAAATCAAAAACTAATAAAGAACCTGTAAAACCACAAGAAAAGAATAGAATTATTAAAAAATTAAAAAATGAAACCAAGTTAATTGAACGAAAGAAAAAGAAGCAATTGAAGCAATTGGCTAAACGAAAAGGTAAAAAACTTGAACTGGATTGTGAAGAGAATGGAGAGAAATCAGAAGATAATTCCACACAATCAGTAAATGAAGTAAAAGTGAAAAAAGATCCATCTGAATTGACTGAAAAAGAACAGAAATTAATTGAACGTAAACAAAAGAAACGTTTAGCACAATTGGCTAAGAAGCAGTTACAAAAACAATCACCTATTGATAATAATAATGATAAGAGGAATAAAATTAAAAAAGAACGTCGTAAACCAGTTGTTAAGAAAGAAATAATCAATGGTCGTGAAGTTGAAATTCGATATATGGATGGTTTTCCAATAATGCAAGAAGATTTTCAACGTTTAATAAAATTACGAAAAGATTTAATTTCAAAGAAAATTCCAAAAAAAGAAATTGAAAATATCATGAAATTAGAACGACGTAAAGCTGAAAAATCATTAACACGTACACGTAAAAGAGTTTGTTTTAAATGTCGTCAATCTGGACATAATCTATCTGAATGTCCAGAAATCAATAATGAATCAAATGAACAACAATTAACAATAACATCTGGTTCTGGTATATGTTTTAAATGTGGTTCAACTGAACATACACATTTTCAATGTAAAGTCGTTAAAAATCAAGAATTTCGTTATGCACGTTGTTTTATATGTAATGAAGATGGACATATTGCTAGACAATGTCCAGATAATCAAAATGGTTTGTATCCAAAAGGTGGTGGTTGTATGGTATGTGGATCTAAGCAGCATTTGAAAAAAGATTGTCCGAAATTCAGAGAACAAGAACAAGAACAACAAATATCAACTGATCAATTGGTTGGTACATTAAATAGTAATGAAAATCCGGAAATTGGTGATTCTAGCATTGGTAATAATGCAACGACGAGTGAAATACAAAAGAAGAAAATTGTAAAATTTTAAATCGATTTGTCTCAAATTACGGATAGTAAATCAGACTATTATTGTTATTTCTTGTTTTTATCTCTCTTCCGTTTCCTATAATTACTGATTACTACAAAATCAATTGATAATCTAGCCGGTTGAAGAGAGACCGGATAAGAGGGGATCTACTGTAGTTTATTGCATCCTAACCTCACTTATTATTTTATAACCTCACTTATTATTTCCTAACCTCAAATTTTACGATTTATTTTTCTTTCAATAAACGTTAATAAAATGATAATTAGAGATGCTAGAATAGTTTGGGATAGTTTAAAATCGATAATTTGCGTCTATAAACCGGCACAAGTGTCCTGTGAACGTGTCCGAACGACCATAATCAATGCTGTAATTACTGGTATGTTTTCACCCTTATCTTGTGTACGGTTTTTTTTTTGATTTTTATCAATTATAGATTTGAATCAGATGGATACTCGACCTCCTATCGATTATGTGAATATTGAAGGTGATCCCGCAACAGAACTAACAGTCCGTGTTCAACCAAATCTAGCCGATCATCCACTTGTTGTTGGTCCTCGTTATCAACACGATGATTTAAAATTGAGTTGGTCAAACTATTTAGGCAAACATACTAGTGGAGTCTTACGTATACATATTCTTGTCACTGAAATTTAAACAAAATTCTATGCAATTTTTGCTTTATAGTTGTAGGTTTAAGAAAAGGTACAAAAATATCGAAATATATCCGTGAAAATCGTCCAACACGTAGTTATCATATTAAAGGACGTTTAGGAGAAGCTACCGAAGATGGTCTAATTGGTAGTAAAGTTGTGGAACGTTCAACTTGGCGACATGTTCGTAGTAAACAATTGGAACAATTATTAGCATCAATACAGGCATCACATCAAAAAGAAATGTTTAAATCGTGTGGTGTTGATTTACAATCACAAACTGCATATGAATTAGCTGTACAAGGACCGATTAGACCGGGTATATCAAAAGTACCGGTAATTTATGGTATTAAATGTGTGGAATTTGAACCACCCGATTTCACCATCGGTACTACAAAACAAAATACTTTTACACAAAAACTGATTAATTTACATATATTTGTATTGCAGAATTACAATGTATTAATGAATACGAGGTGTATTTAAGGGGTTTAATTCATGAAATTGGTATGCGACTACATTCAACGGCACATTGTACAGGAATTCAATGTATTCGACATAGTTATTTTACGTTAGATAATGCCTTATTGACAAAACATTGGACTTTGCCGAATATTGTTAGAAATATGGAGGAATGTGAAGAAATTCTAGAAAAACACGAAAATCTCCTACGGCAAAAAAGCGCAATTTTGCAATAAATACGTAACAATTCATTATATTTTCACATATATCAATACATTAAATAATTGTCATTAAGTAAATAATTAAAGGCATCAACTTTATCGTTAAGAATTATGGCTTGTTCGTTATTATGCAGTCGATTATAATGATGATTATAAACCCTTGAGCCATATTTCATATATTCCGGTAATTCACTAGTTCCATACAAAGTCAATACAATGTCCCCAATAAATCCTACATTTTGTTGTGGACCCACCTGCGAATAGACATTAATATTTATTGATAACAAGAAGATCCTCTGTGCAATTGCATAATAATAATAATAGGTCTGTTCCAACTAGAACCCAGAAATGTCCGAAATAGTTAGATGCATGCGCAGATAGTCTAGTTTGAACGTTTTAAACTTATCTGCGCATGCGTTTGACTGTTTCGGACTTTTCTGATAGTTGTGGATTCTAGTTGGAACAATCCTAATCTTCCACCGCCAGTCCAATCCAGCCAACCAAACATACATTTGCGTATGCAAGGAAATGGCTTGTGGTTTAAATATTAACCCCCGGTTGCACCATTGGTTGTCAAAACTTAACAGCGCAATAGATATCTAACAATACGTTTCTCCATTGCAGTGGCCTATTCTTAAATATTGTATTTGATGTGCTGTTAAATTTTGAGAAAGGATTGTGCAACCGGGCAATAGATTATTAGAATAGATGGCAATTACCTCATCAGATACAGATAGATTCCAAATACCTGCAGCTATCTCACCCCATGTCATTACCGACATAAACGTCCAATTTCGAAAACCATCTCTCGATTTATCATATTTCCGTCTACCCAACAACTCAACTTGACTCCCTGTAAACGCAAAGTTACAAATATTTTTGGTAGAACTACGCAAAACTGACCTGATGGTGATGTTAAATACACTTCCAGTACACCTCTAACGGGATATTTTATCGTTATCTTTAATTCCACGTGTTCTAAATAATTAATCAGATTTTCACAAGCATCAGTGACAATCTGGACTATTTGCGGATTACCGTAAGATATCGTGTGGTTGAATCTTTGAAAATAAAAATGAAATGCAAGAGAAGTGTAAAGTGGTATCCACACGCTCCAACTTCCTGAGCAAATTGGGTTTTCTATGCGTCAGCTGGTCCACAGAATACCCAGTTTACTTAAGTATCCCCCCATTAGGAAGTTGGAGTGTGTGGATGCCACTTATTTACAACAAGATCTTACTGTCTTCGTACTGGAACTCGACATATTTGTCGTATCGGTACAGTGGTCCAATTAAGTGCTGATTTAACTAAACCGAAACCGTTCATTAAACCAAATCCAAATTTTGTATTAAACCAGAAACCGGCTGCATTTTTCTGCCAACCAGGATTGTCTTTAAGTGGTGCCATTTCTGAGGTCCATACAATCAAATGTTGTACATCTCGCCATGTTAAATTTGGGCTAGTTTTTTTAGTTTTTTTCAAGTTCTAATAGTTAATTGTTAGATAATACTTACTTAGCTTCTAAAGCTAGAGCTATTATACCGGCTGCTAAAGGTGCTGAAGCTGAAGTTCCTGTATGTTTGATTGTGCATTCATTATGTAAGTCGGTTGTCGCCTAAAATTATTCAATTCTCAAATAATTATCGAAAATTAATCATCTCGTTTTACAATCATTTGATCTTTGTAAGCTCCTGACGAATAAGTGACAGCTAGTGTTGAAGCACAAACTTCACCATACCATGGAAATTCTCCTTTTTGTGAAGCACTACCAATGGAAATTGTATAAGGACTAGTTAAATAACCATCACAATTACAATTATCGCCTTTACTACCACCATTTCCAGATGCCCACACATAAATTGTTCCTTTACCCTTACGACCCTAATAATAATACGATTAGTAGAATTTATCGAAGTTTTATTGCGCCACTATTTACATAAAGTATGCCTCTTTGTATGGCTTCGGTAGCTAGTCGTCCAGGTCCATCTACTGTCTGCCCATCATCATTAGGTCCCCACGAAGCACTGTAAATATCAACTAAATCTTGAGCATAACTCAAAGCTGTACCTTCAATACGATCCGTTACAAGACCATCAAGTAATTTGACTCCACCAATTTTCGAATTATACGCAATTCCAACACCACATTTACCATTATTGGCAGCCATTGCAATCTCACCAGCACATCTAGTCCCATGACTATTGCACCTTTTGCGATCATATCTAGGGATAGGATCATCATCTTCTTCATTACAATCATAACTAATTTCAGGGTCCTAAAAATACCTTCCGTTAGAGATGAATCACTTTTGAGTTATGGTAATTTACATAATTTTCCTTCAAATCATCATGGGTGTACTCAATACCATCGTCCAAAATACTAATTCTAACTCCTTTACCAGTGATTCCTGATTTGTAGACAGGCAGGACATTTAAATCGAGTTTTGGTAGATCGTACCTTGATCTGGTATCTTGCTACAGTGAAAAATTGAAATAATCGAGTTTACACCAATGGCGTAACCTCAAGTTTGAGGCCTGGAGGCAGAGGCCCTTCCCTATACAGGGTGTACTTGAAATCCCTTACAATATTTAAACCTTATCATCCCTATAGGAAATAGAGTACAAGGTAAGTGCCTCCGTGCCTCACTGTACTGCTTTCCACAGTACGTACCTATACAGGCCAACGTCAATGCTAAATTCTATTAGAAAAAGACGGCAAATTGCGCAAATAGTATGTTTTACGTCTTATTCTAACGGAAATTAACATTAACGTTCGTCTAAGCCAACTAACTCACCATATACCACTCTTGCGACCATAACTCATCATTAAACGTATTATCCATACTCGGGTGCATGGGTTTTTTATATATTTTCCTGTATCTATTATAATTTCGGTCGAAAACATCTCGACGATATTCTGTAAGAAAATCTCGTTTCTGACGTGATTTCGGATATTGAGTTTCCGCCCAAACTACCTGAATAATAACAATACAATGGAAAATATTTATGGGAATAGCATTGGAAATTTTTGATTCTTACTCGATTATCGTTATTTAGACGTTTTTGAATTTCCATTCCACGTTTTTGAGGATTTGGATAGAAATCTTTGATTGGCACGAAAATGTAGGTGTCTTCAAATTCAGGCATCTTGAAAGAAAATTAAAGGAAAAATCATTCTAATTGACCATTTATTGCATATTTTTGTGAAAATTTCAAATACCCCTTCACTGAAAAATATGAAAAATTCATCTCCACCAAGATATTTTAGTTATTTTTAATTAATTCAAAATTTTATAATTTCCTGAAAATACAAGTGTTTCAATTATTTTTCTGTAAAATTGTGCTCCGAATACCAAATTTCAGTTTATATATGTACGTATTTCCCCCTCATATACCGTACAGCTGTATATAATATACCGTTTCTATTATTATCCGGGCATGATTTTATCGATTAGTCGACGTCGCGGGCGTCGGTCAGGAACCGCCGCGCGAAATTAGACGCTTAATATCAGGCAAACAGCAAATGCATAAGAGGAATATGTCCAATGTTTTGAAAATAGACGAAAATTTGAGGGAGGGAATAGACAGGGGCACACATACACACACATAGCCCTCCTCTTCATTCATATTCAGCCACCCCCTAAAAATAGATCTAAACTACTCTATAGAGTAGTCCCCCTCTGTTAACCAGACCGTGGTGGCATATAGACAATCGAACATATGTATATGAAAGGATTCACGTGTCTGGTATGATGATTATCTGGAATTCTGACACCTGGTACTCTGGTAACTTTAAATTTGAATAGATATGGTAATTGGCTGTATTGGACAGGAGATTTTCATATTGACTGCTAATCAACGTTATCATGATTTTCAGGATATTCATTATTCTATTCATTAAATTATTTAGATATGAGGATGGATTAAGAGATTATTTGCTTTTGCAGTATATATCTATTGATGATGCCAGTGGCGGGACATAATTTGTTAAATTCTAAAACACACTTTCTATCTTATTGCAATCTAATTATCCTGTAGTATCACTGTTTCTAATAGTTTTTGATTGCATATGTATGTTTAACTTGTAGGAGTAATTCGATAAAATACAGTCAACCCCCAAATCTGCGCCATCCTCGTCTGACGCCCATAAAACTATAAAAACAGAAGTGCCAAATATAATAGTGCGAATGTTCAATTCACCGTCACCCCCGTCTTGGCGCCAGTTTTCAGTCGGGACAAATGTGGGCACGGAATCGGAGGTTGACTGTATTTATTCGTACGCCACTGGATACTTGACAAAATTACTTATACCTACATAAAATGTAGCAGCTTTACTCAATATTTGTTAATATTAATATACCCAATGTACCCTTTCTGATAATGCCTTATCGCTTGGAATATCAGAAAATTGTCATTGATTTTTGTCTAAATGAATAATTTATTATTATTATTATAACATACCATTCCTTTATAAATATGTCCAGTTTCTTGTGCTAATAATTGTGCTTTATATGGCCCACCTAGTAGTTTAACAACAATTTCTGTTGCATATTGTTGTAGAACTACACTTTTAAAGATAATAATTATTAGAAAAATAATTGTTAAATAATTGAGCTTTATTTTAAATAGATTTATTATATTCATGGTTCTAAATTGTTGGTTGATATTATCATTTAATTAATCACTTTGAATTCACTCTAGTTAGTACTTGTGATACTAGTAAATGTAGAACTGATAAAAGTACAAGTGCAAATTGTACACTTTTCTCTTCTACTATCCAAATGGTAGGTATACTTTTTAGTCTCTCCTCCACCACCAAACGTTCTCCTGAATCCTCCTACAATGTGTCCCAATAACAAATAAAAACAATCAGCCTTATCAATGAGGATCAACAACAGGATAGAAAGGATTACCCGACTTCCAATGATTGTGTGTGTTTATTGGTTATTTAATAGTTCCCGTTCTCTCTCTGTCCCACTGTTTTTACCAACAAACTAGGTGGAGATCGTGTTCTAATTAAAATCGGTTTTCTTCAAAACAACAAACATTGATTTATTTCAAATTAACACAACGACAAATACCTACCATGATCTCCACTTGTGAAATAAAAACAAAAACAGCATGTTTAATGTCGTCTTTCTATAAAAAAGTTCACTTTTTTCATGTATTGCGTACTTATACAGTCAGGGCCGGACTGGACAAGGGGAGATATATATCCTGAGACCAATGAGCCTTCGGGGGGCCAAATAGCGTTTGGGAGTCACCGATAATCTTTTAAGATTTTTCTTTTGGTTGTCAGCTGAAGTGATTTATAAATTTCCTTCGGGGTCCAAGTAATCTAGTCCGGCCCTGTATACAGTTACTCAAATTCTATTATAATAATTAGTATAGAGAGCTTTTTGGCGGTTAAATAACACTTTCGCAATCATTATCCTGTCTTACATTCTACTAGTTTATATTTATATTTTTGAACGTTTGAACCGGCTTGGAGAAATCCGCAGTCTTCTGTGTAGATCAGGGATGTCCAACCGTTTGGTTTCCTTGGGCCACATTTATCTATTATTTTTGAAATCATAATTGATAAACTTTACTAGTTTGGTTCCACAAAAACAATTCCTTTAAAGTCTTACCTTAAATGTTCTATTATCCGGAATATTTTACTAGCTCATTAATTATTCCGGATAAACCGACATCCATTTAATACTGTAAATTAGTAAAGTATGCAAATAAAATGGAAATATTCCGGACTATTGATTATATTATAACTAGTTAATTTTAATGAAAAAGCTGGTAGACTGGTGGAATTTAATAACAGCCACTTAAATAAGATTGTTGGGAATTTAAAGATAATATAGGAATTAATTTTTAACTTCCAATTATTTCAAATTAAATAGTAGAACGCCAAATGCCATTGTTATTTTACATAATTTATAAGAAATCTGGTAGAAATGGTACTTTATTATTCTTATAAGTATAGACTGATAAAAAGAAGTTACATTATTAACAACAGTAACAATTCATCGAATATATTATTTATTTTGATGAAATCAATGTAGAAGGTTTGGTTTCCATTATATATATTAACTATTCAGCTAATGATAAGATAAGGCAGATTGTCAATCTATACCTACATCAGTGGGGGGGATTCATGCCTCGAATCTTGTGCCCTTTCAATGAGGTACTACAGTTACGTACACCAAGAAGAGAACGCTTTTTGTGGACCTGTGTAAATCGGGCTGCTGAGGCTGTACAATAAAGGAACAGGGATAATAATGAAATATAAAGAAATACACAAAAAATTTATTGAGTAAGCTGTTTACAAAAACCTGTTAATATTAGGTCTGTTCCAACAACAATCCAAAACTATCAGAAAAGTCCGAAACAGTCAGACCAATGCGCAAATGAGTTTAAAACGTTCAAAGTAGATTATCGGACTTTTCTGATAGTTTTGGATTCTAGTTGGAACAGACCTATTATAAGAGATCAAATTATCCTTATTGTGCTTTATTTAATTCAATAAAATTGGGCAGAAAATATTCCTGATTGCCATATATCTATGTATTTATGTATGTATGTAGTAATTTCCGATTGTCTAATATTTAAAATAAATAAAATATTCTTAATTAATTTTTATAAAAAAGAGGTATAAAGTATGTACGTATATTACATTATATATTTGATAATACTATTTGTAAGAATTATATATTATTATAATAGTAGTGATAACGTGATTTTTGTTTCTATCATTTTGTGGAAGGAACGTTATGTTTTGGTACTAAAAATACAGTGTGTTCTAAAAAAAAATTATGGCCAAAGTGTGCCATGACAAACGTATGTCTTTGCTGCTTACAGCAGTAATACCATCACTAATCTGTCAAATTTGATTTGGATCCTCAAAGCAAGCTGTACGACATACGTTCCTTATGCCATTCTAAGTCAATGCTCACTTGACCCAAAATTTTGTAGATCACACTGTATAATTTTGTCTTTTATAGTATATTGATCTAGACTTAATAGACAATTCCATAGATTTAAGTCACAGTGTGGATTCGAACATTGAAAATATTTGGACGAAAATATATAATATACCTATCTAATTAATTAATTTCGAGGAAAATATCCACTAAAACTCTCTCTAGATATGCTGTTTATCATAAGACTGTTATATAAATATTTTGGTACATTTTTTTGGTGTAGGAATTTTCAGCAAATACTACATTGGCAACAACACCTTTTTTTCTTGTTGTTACCTTTCCGTCGTGCTTCATTTTCTCGATCGATTTTTCTTCGTAAATGATCTAAAATATGATTTTCGTTTTGGTGAACTTTGAATTTTATTACAACTCAATACAGACCTGCTAAGGGCCGTCGTTCAATTGCTGTCAAACTGTCATATAATTCCCGAATTGGATTGGCATCCGGTGTTAAACCATGACACCAGATCAACATCATTCTAAATCCATGTTCCTTATAACTGGACGGTCCTAAAAAATGTTCTCTTCATTTCTTTCTTACTTTAAAATATATTTTATTAATACTAATATTACCATTATACTGATGTTCAATAGCTTTGATTTGTTCGTCTGTAAATGCCCAATGATGTGCTAAAAGTTTCCATTCACCAGGATTTAATTGTTTATAAGCCACTTTATATAAAATCTCTCTTAAACGTTCGTTGTCTCGTATTCGATTATTGTCATCTTTTGTAGATCGCCATGTACTTCGTGTTGTAGTATTTAGTGCCATTTTTATATTATCGTTTTGTGTAGATCCATTATATTGGTCTTCCTGTTTAAATATTTGGACAAACGAAAGGGATATAAACCCCAAAGAAAAAATGTAATCTAATAAATAAACATACATGTGCCGGATAATCGAGTCGTGCCGTCCTTATAATCATATCAACAATAGCTGTGAAACTTCCACGAGCTGCTATATAGAGTGGTGTTCTACCACCTTGTTCTCGTTGTTCGATATCAGCACCAGCAACTAAAAGGATTTTACAAATCTCTGTATGACCGATTTCGGCTGATATGTGCATTGGAGACTGCAATCTCTATTTATTAAAAAAAAATGTTTGTAAATAGCGAGTTTTGACTGGAAATGGTAAATTACTAGAATAACTTACAGTATTTAAACAGTTCAAATCAGCCCCTCGTGCTATTAGAATTTCCACAATCTCGACAGCATTCGCTTGACATGCTAAATGTAAAGCTGTATTCCCATTCTGTGAAATTTTAAAAGTAAAACTATGTAGAGACATTATATTATCGATATATGTAGGTATAGATATATGGAACAGATAGAGGGAGAGCATTTTCGCCAAAATCTATATTTACCTGACATTTCAACTGAAACTTCTGTTTGTGACATATTAATTAAACTCGCTGTAGATATAGCTTTCAGTCTAATATTATAATTGTATTTCTGTATTTAAAATGCTGCTCATTTGAAACATTTTTTTTCCGCATCAAAACATTTCAACAACATTTTTATCAATTAGTACAAATCGAGCTACTTATAAGGGTAAATATAGTGCCGGTAGAATTTTTGTGAATATTAGCTCATAATGAGATAATTTGAAACAAAGAAATCAAGCTTATCTCGATGGTTCGACCAGGATTCGAACTCGAGTCTCTCGGTTTCCGGTCGAGTGTTCTCGAGTTCGAATCTCGGTCGAAGCAGCGACATTTGTTCCGATATATTTAACGAGACAGAAAAGATTGAGAAGCACTGTTAGCACTGGTTTAGATAATTACATTAAAGTCGACATCTTTGTGTACAAATAAAAGAACCATAGATATTCTTCACTTTGTCCAGAATACCATTTGAAAGTCTTAATTTTTAACCATGACGCTTGTTGAAGACAGTCCTCTCTAGAGACTTAAGTGTACAGCTTCTGGTGATTATGTTTTTATAGCCGTCCCATCAAACTTAATCACTTTGAAACAAGTGTTTAAGAAGTTTGTGCAAAGTTGTCTCCAAGTATAAATAATGTATACTTACAAAATAAGTGTACCTTACATTTATACGGCACTAGGTGCTGTGAATTTCGATTATCAATGCAAATATTTACAAATTTTGCCTGATTTTTTTCCTGAATCTAGTTTATTGTTTTGGGACAAGTAAATATCTAATATTTTCTAGAAGCAAAACATTTTTCAGGAAAATTGTCCATATATTACTATTGTTAATGCTAATAAGCTCCTAGCGCCAGTTTCATAATCAACTTTAAATTAGCCTTAACTTCTAAAATCACATTCTAATTGTCCATTACGTATTGAACATGTATGGACCAGATAAGGCACGTTTTTGATCTAAACAAGTTTGTATAAACATTCAAGCTTAGATATGGGCTTATAATGTGACTTGACAAACTAAAATTAATTTAAAGCTGATTATGAAACTGAGAGAAAATTAAATAAGGGTCGCGTTAGACTAGCCTCGGTAGCATTCGACAAACTTAGCTATATTTTTAAAAACACTCCCTGTCTTCAACTATGGATCACAAGTTTGGACATTAACAAAAGAAGACATGGATAGAATAGCAAAAAGCAGACGCTGCATATAAACTTAACAGACAAAAAGAAAAAGGAGTGGATACGAAGCATCACTAAAGTCTAAAGTTAAAGACATTAGAGAACAGGTGGTACAATAAAAGTGGAAGTTTGGGTATTACAACATCAGACAAAAAGACGAGTGATGAAATAACAGTATGATGCCCTGGAGACCCTGGAGACCATGGAACACAAAAAAGGAAGAGGTAGAAATCTGCTAGATCGAGATGGATAAATGTGGCACATGATAGGGAAGAAGGGAGAATTAAAGGAGATGCCGATGTCCTATCATGGATGGAATAAGGCTAAACAGAACATCTTTCGAACATGCTGTAATTTTTTGTAACAAATACTCACTGTCGCAACAAATCTTGCTCAGATTCATGATGTAAAAAAAAAGAAAGTGACGGCAAGGAAAACGATAAAATGCATGCTTACAAGTTGAAAACAACAAACAAAAGTTATGATTTCTTTGCTGCTTTGTTGAAACGGTTTATTGACAGTGTTGTCTTTTTTTTTGCCTTTCGACCTTTCGAATATGTGTTCATAACTGTATGAATATAACGAACGTGAATACGTCTTATAAATGATCCTTCAGGGTATCATCTGTCTGATTAAAATTGTGCTCTCAAATAATGGCTATTTAAAATTTTATCCACAACGTCTACACATTGAAGTCGTTTTAATGAAAAATTAACGAATATAAATTACAGTCTGTTCTTGCCTATTGTGGAAAATTTACTGTCAGACTGTAGATATATTTTAGAGAAGTAGTATCTATAACGAAGACAACAGAAATTTTTTTCCTTAGCACGTACTAGCTGTCAATTTATCAACAATAATTGGGTACGAATAGAAATATTGAGAGAAACTGACTCCCGAATTTCTACGAGTCCTAAAATATTATATCAAGCCTTCTGTAAGTCATAATTAGTTAAAATAGGATCATCGAAAAACGAAATCCGTAATATAATGGAAAAACTGCAGATATTTTAAATAATTCACTGTCATCTCGTAATCTGTCACGAACTTTTTTGATGATTTCAAATTTTAATAGAGTTAAAAAACCATTATTTCACTTCTATCACCGATTATCTAGAAACTCCATGAGCATATGTGCTCGATTTGAAGATTGAAACATCCAGTAATAGCGAGTTGTAATTTTTTTTAATTCTACATGAACAATTAAATCAATACTAAACTACAGGGCTGCATTTATACCTTTGGAGGCCCTATGTGCGAAATTATTATGAGGCCTCACAATAAAGGAGTAGGGTGAATGTGGCCCTGGTAAACTACTATAAAAATTTAGTTTGTCTTTGTTGTAGCTTGTTAATCTAGGCGAACAAATATTCAAGACAGAAACGGAAAAGCATACACGTTTCGAATAACAATAAGGTCCACATAAATTACCTTGTTCTGTTTGTTGAGCGAAACGCCGTGTTGTAGAAGAGCTTCCAATATTCCCGGACTGCTTAAGCTACTGGCAATATGTAAAGGCGTTGAACCTTTCTATGATGATAATAATTAAATGCAAAACATTGTTGTTTTTTTTTGTTTGTTCGTAATCAGTAAAACGT
>JAZBHA010000176.1:2611-21938 GCA_037464855.1 Iselma pallidipennis | reverse complement strand
TCAGCTCCCATATCTAATAATAATTGAACCAATTTGGTTTGTTGATATTGTGCAGCTGTATGTAATGGTGTATTGCCGGATACATCTTTTGCTTCCATATCCGCTTCATTAGCTAATAATAATTCAGTCACTTCACAATGACCACGTTCACAGGCTATATGTAAAGCTGTACGAAAGTCCTGCAAGTAATTCAACTAACTTACTTTGAAGAGAAACTGAAAGAAGAAACATGAGCGTACTTTGTTTCGTCTATCGAGATTGGCCCCTATTTCAATAAGTCTTTGAACAACGTCTACATGTCCTCCCATTGCGGCATGGAAAAGAGCAGTTTGCCCATCAATATCTACAGAATCTAATCGAATATCTTCTAACGTATCTATGAGAAAATTTACAACTTCTATACGATTGTTTTTTGCGGCGCACATCAATAATGTATAATATTTCTACAAAATAAAATTGAACAATTCCTATATATTATACCTACAGTTTGTTTTGTGCACATATACCTTGTTGGTGGCATTGGAACATGCTCCTGTATTGATAAGCAACTGGACGGCATCTCGGTGGCCATGCCAACAAGCCATTAATAAAGGTCTCATTCCATACTATAACAGGTGTTTTTATTTTTCAAATAAATTCTTATTACTTTTATAAAACAAAATCTTCTTACTCTATCTCTTGCTTCTATATCACAGTTAGCTGCTATCAGCATATCCATTATGTCAATATTACCCCGAGAAGATGCCCAATGGATTGGAGCTCGACCATACTAGATACATAAAAGATTAATCTTATGAAAAGAGATACTTGACAGAAGGGCTCAGCCACAATTTATATAAATTTGCTAAGGTTAACATTATTTTCTCACCCTTAATCTAATAGGGTCATGATTTTAAATTATATAGACGGACAGGCAAGAAATACCCATTCTAGTAAATTCTAATATTTAATCTTGATTACAAATACAGAATGCTTCATATAGGTACCTAAATATTATTAAATGAATAGATTTTCTTAGATCTTGGCGCAAACGAAAGCATAATCATTTCCTAAGTTAATTACCGCGTAAAGTAAAAATTCAATGTGCTACAGCACATTGACAAAAAATAATCTTCTACACACTGTGTCCATTCTATTATCGACATGTTTATACTTTTATTTATGGATAATTTATTCATACATCGAAAATTATTCATATCTTCGAAATATCGATATAAAAATCTCAATATTGCCCCAGTACTAAACGGAATAACGATGTTAAAAGGTCAGATCAAATATACACAATTAAAGCATCTGGAAGGTTTATTAATAAATAACCATCATCGTTCTCATTTTACAAAATTTTATTTATATTGTTTTCCCATTCAAAATTGTGTGGAGATGAAAAGGATCATTATTCAACCCGTAGGTTGGGGAGTTCGTGTGGTATTATAATTCAAACATACAGGTGAAAAATTGGAAAGCTACAGTCGCTACTTGTTTTTTTTGTCGTCGTAAAAGGAACAAAGTATTATATGAAATGTAGGGGCTCGATTTTCGCAGTTTCAGTTATCCGCCGTTTCCCGCAGCCAGATTTTTTGTAAAAAAATAAACGGTTTACTACAAATTTCTCTCCATTATCAACGATCCCCAAACACTAACAACATCCTTGGCTCCTAGCGTCAAACCATCGACATTGCCTGCGGCTCCTCCACTTCACTATTCGAGCTGCCAGGATCACCTGAAGCAGATGAACCTGAACTGCAAATTTGAGGCCCGGAGCCACAGTTTAGTAATGGGCCCGTTCACTATACACTATACAGGGTGTAATTAAGATCCCTTACAATATTCCGACCTCATCATCCATATGGGGAATAGAGTACAACAAGGATTTCAGCTATTCGCGGAAAGTCGCGGATACGGCGGACTGTATATTTGGAGCATTGATGGTTATTATAAATTTATCATTCCTGACATTCAAAAAAATATATATTTCGACTTTTTCTCGATAAAAAAAGGGGCTAAAGACGTATAAGTACGCAAAAAATGAACTATTTTGCTTTTATGATTTCAAATTCTTTGTACAATCTGTCATATAGGTAGAAATTTTTTGCAAAAACTCAATTTCCTATTCTATGATCTAAAAATAGTCAATTGACGAACCATTTATCGAGTTACTAATAAATTTATCTAAAAAATTAACTGTTGTTCATCTTCAATGTCCCTACCGATTTTCAATTAAGCTCCATATTTCGACGTAAATATTTGATTATACTTTCCAGTGACTAATAAAATACCTCATTAATGAGCTTTGGAATTGTTGATTTTCGACCTTCATAAACAACAATTTATTTATAATAATATGTATCTCGCATACACAAAACAGATCGATAGGTACCTATTAACCGAAAACTCTATTGATAAACATTATAACTACCAATAGATCATTTAATAATAATAATAATAAGACAAAAATATATACTTACGTTATTTCTTGAATTTACATCAACTGGTTCTTTTAATATTCGTCGGACAGCTTCTGTATCATTTTTGATAACAGCCTCATGTAATAATAAATCATTACGTTGAATTATAGCACGTCGTTCTAATTCTTCAGGCGTACTTGTTGGGGATGGACAACCCGGCCGCAGGGTACAACCCTGTTCTAAACAGGCCATTGCCATGATGACTTCTATCCAATCGAATAATCCATACACTATCAAAATTCATCCATTTTTTCCCGTATATACTATTTTTTGTGTATTAATTAATATATCACTCATATACGTTTACTATAATTATCGTTATCATTTCAATTACTTTTATTATGATCATTATTATTATGATTCTGATTATCTAGCATAAAATACAAAAAAAAAACTTGCTTTAATCGAAAAACAATAATTTCTTTTTGAACGTGTTTTGTTGATGTTTGCATTTAATTAAAGATATCATATATCGTTCGATTCGTGCTCTACATTCAACCTACATCAACTTCCGGCCTTTTGACCAATGCCCATCTTGAATTATCCATTTATACGTAGACTGTTTCGCTGAAGAAATAGGCCTATAAAGAAGGTTTTTCACTAATAGAGAAGAATATTGAACTCGGTTATAACGACATTTCATATGGTATCTTAGTGATTACCACAATCACTTAAACACCCGGATATAACGTCACGATTTCCTAGATTCCTTGAATGCCGTTATTACCGAGGTCTACTGTATTTGTGAATTGTATGTATAGAAATCCCACTGTATATGAATATTTATATATAATTTATATTGTTTTTTGTCATAAAAATAACGAGATTAATAAAAAATACATGAAATATATTCCTTCAGGGAAGATTCGGGGGTGGCAGGTTGTCACAGTAACCGTACGACTGACATAAAAGAAGAGCTCCGGCTTTTTTTTTATTTGATTTTAATAAAAATAATTGTTGAAAATTCTCAACAACCAGCATTTACAATTTAATAAAAGCAAAACCAAATACTATATTTTGTTGTTATTGGTTTGCTATATGACTGCCAGGCAAGGTTCAGAATCTCTAGATGATTCAATTCGAGTAATACACGACACGATGTGAAGGAGGAAGACGAAGACGAATAAAGGATACTTGTCAGGCCAAGAAGAAATTTAATTTGGCGACTATAAATAAATAAAAGGCTAGAGCAGCACTACTAGGAGAAATAAATCACATTTTGCTAGGAAATTAATGTCGGAAAAACAAAGACTAATATTGTGGACAGATATTATTCTCCTCGTCTTTTTTTTTGTTTGTACCATCATAGTAGAATATATTTCATAAATTATAATATCACTTTTATTAAAAATTAATGATATTAGGACCTTGCCTCAAATTCCCTCCTCCCAGTACACCCTCAAATCACAGCCATTTGAATTGACGTCACCTCAATCATTTCTTCTTTTTTTTTTGTATTTTAATTATACAGTGTGATCTATAATCATGGTCATTCAGTTGACCATAAGTTATATAGATCAGACTGTATTTATTGTTGCTACACATATGTATGATAACTAAAGGGCGGATCGTCAGACACCCTAATGGTGTATAGATAGGCCGATTTAAGAAAAACCAATCATCGAATGCGCAGATGGACTGAAACGAGCCCGCGCTGCAAATATCGAAATTCCATTGGCCGAAACGTATCGAACACGCCTACAACATGCGCCAGTTTGGTTTTTCTTAAAACGGCATATCTATAGTAACTTTCAATGTCCGCCCTTTGGTGATACTTTTGATCAAAGATAAGTATTACAATATTTAACATTATTGGGAACGTTAATGTAAGCGAACAAAGTTAATTGAAGGTTCCATGTAGATTAACAAGAATTTTAACTTAAAGTTAAATCAAAACACGGCAAGAAATGTGCTTTCTAAACGAAAACATCCTTAAATGTTTCACAATTTTGCCAGTTAATAAATACTGAAGCCAAATAAAAACAATACATCTCCAAAAAACGTCTTTTCAATTTGTTTTGCTTATGTTTGTCCAGAAATTTTTGTTTTATTTTTAAATTCTCTTTGTACCGGATAAAAAGAGATTAATACTTAATTCTCTATGAAAGCATCCCTTCTTAAAAATTAATATTTATACCAACACAAAAAGAACAAAAATAGTATAGAGTCTTAAACCTTGCTGGCAAATAATGGATGTATAAGTAGAGACAAGGCGCATTACAGCGAGACTGTCACGTCCGCAATAATTACAAGCATGGATTCTCATGGGAGTACGCAGTCTGAAGCTTTCGAAATTTTACACATATCTCAGTTTTCTTGTAAAAGAATCAATGTTTTAATTTTGTTTGAGACAGGTTGGACGTGATGGTCTCGCCGTCGTGCAGCTAAGTCCTTTATAAGTATCAGAATAAACATGCAAATTAAATAGAATAGTGCCAAGCGAAAATGTTTTATTGAAACTATTCATTGTTTGTTTGTTATCGGTGATTTCAAAGGAGTTGCTGCAAAATAAGCTTTCTTCTTTCGGTAGTTGAGAGAAAAGACAAATATAATATAATGTCAGTAGCACTGTGAGAGGCATAAAAGTTTGAAAAGCAAACAACTCGAAATTTGAACAACAAACAAATAAAAACTTTGCAATTGTCAGTTTAATTTAGACATAGACGATGGTTTTACTCACCATTGTTTTATTGATAAGTTCGTCTAATATAAAATTTGGAATTAAATAATTCAGTTTTCCCTGAGTAGGTACATTTTGTGGTAAACATCGATTGAAACGTAACTATCACACAACTGTCAAGAAGTTTGCTATCAACTCTCTTGGTAATCGAAAAAAAATCATAAATCTGTATTAAAGTTAGTAAGAGAACAGTATTAAAGTAAAACAAACAAAGTGCCTCTTCGATTTTCGCGATATCGTTTATTCCCGTGGTTCATCTCACAAGTCAATAGGACCGTCACGATTTTTTAAAAGTGTTTGTTCTTATAGCAGTCTACAATCGGAATTTTTCTTCAAACGCTCCGGAACTTTACGCAAAGGTTTCGTTCTATTCTTCAACTTTTTTATTTGACTTTTACACATCTTGTAAGTCAAATTATAAAGTCGCTTTTCTGCCGAGAAACAAGATTCTTTTATATTGTCCGGTATATAAAGGGTCTCTGATTTTCATCTACAAGAAATTATAAAAATGGTGCAGTACTAAAAGAGATGAGCTTTAAAGCTCATGAAGTATTATGTCTCTCGAGAACATCTATCGATATATATTATAGATCGTTTTACATCACAAACAATTTTATAATAAATTACCAATAAGTGCATTAACTAATTAATTTTTTATTGAATTTATTTCATCTCTAGAATAATCTATATATTTATATTACATTTTCGATAAACTAGAAGAAAAAGTTTCAAAATCGACCGATTCAACTCGAAAATATATGAAAATTTAACATAAAATACACGTAAATACTAAATTATTAATATTCTATGTCGTATTGTACAGTGTGATCTACAAAATTTATGGTCAAGTCGTACATACATATACATGCAACGACATAAATTTTATAGATCATACAGTATTTGATAGTAGGTGGATTAAAAGATTTGATGTTGCACTTGAGTGATAAAAATTTGTGTTTCATCCCACCTAAATTGAAACACATTAACGTGTAGCTTATCATAACAGAAACAATGTTAATGGATTTTTAGTGGGAAAAAAGTGCTCTTTTAAAGAGGAAATTCACCAACTTTTATGTTACCTGTAAAAACAGAAATAATTGAATAGACGCAAGAACTGCTTATCATATGTAGCTGCCAAAAAAGTAATACCATTCTTATGTTTGTATTTAATTTGACATTTATTGAATAGAAAAGTGTCTATTACACCCTAAATATGATCAACCAATATGATAAAATAAATATATAAGTAGCCTAATTATGTAAATGTACATGTCATATACAAATGTTTGATGTGTTTTATATTCCATACATACAAATGAGTGGAATCGCATAGGTACATGGGCGAAAAGAGGCCGACACGGGACTGAGAACATCTTTATGGATTTTGTACAAGTATAACAGAGACAAAAATGTTTTTAGATAGAATTTTACCTACTCTAGATAATGAATAACCCGCTGTTTCTCTTTGTCCTTTTTCTTAAAATAAGCCAAAACAGTCAAAATTTTCGGTCCCTAGACGATTGAAAAGACCGGTATAAAGTTCTGTGTACCTGTATGATTCTTCCGAAAACACTAATCGATTAAATCGAATAATTCAATTGAGGAAACTTTAAGAACTTTATTGAATTGCAATGACAAGAAACACTAATTGGTGGATAAAACTTGACACACATTAACCCACACACATACATATGTAGATACACACACGAGAAATTATAAAAAAGAAACTAACTTTTATTGTACAAAATTGATTTTTGAGGGTAATTTGAATCGAATTACCAACAACAGTAATAACAACAACAAAAAAGTAAAGTAACTTCGGATATTATAGGTATGTTCATACTATTTTATTTGATTTCCTAATGGATAAGAGTTTCCTTAATAGTCGATAAATTCTAAAAGTGACTCAATTCTTTAATATAATTTTCAGTTTTAAATTAACTTTCTAATAGAAGAACTGTAATTTTATTAAATTCTGTGAAATTCTCAAACTGAAACAGATTTTCAAGCTATCAAATTGAATTTAAAACGATAGAGGAACGAGAAAGCCTTATAATTTTATGAAAGGGATCAGAAATGTTGAAAATGAATTTGAGAGATACGTGTATTATTATTATTAATTACTTTGTGAGGCTCAATAATTAACGAATTAATAATTATTATTCATCTCTAGGTATATATTTTTTAATGAAAAATTGTGTAAATATTAGGGGTAGGTATAATAAATTATTATTAAAATTCTTGTTTTATAGGGAATTTACCTGTTGAGATAGAGTATTGATAATATTGTTATTTTCAAAGAACACGATACACACCACCACCAGGTAATGAACGACGTCGCGACGTTAACGACAGACAACGAACGTATATTGCATCGGGAACGCATGGTTTTGATTGTGACGCACGCGCTACCCCGATGTCGCTGTCGAAATTATTACATGAACAGGAAAAGCCAGAAAATTGTTGTTGAACGTCAATCCAACTATTGTTCTTTGTAACAGAATGATATGATAAGGAACAAGAATTTATAGTCGATGGGAAATATGAAGCAAAATATTGATATAGGTATACCTATGTAGGTAGAGCAATGGTATTTTTTTTAACGATCCTAAAGCTGTTACAGGTATAATTAGAAAGTCAAATTTTTGAATTTGAATAACAAAAGCGGAGGATTTTGAAGATTTTCAGAATAAAAAACCGTATATTAGTATTTGCAATTTGTTACAGTATCGCAAACCGGTGTATAACGTGGGTAGCACGTTCCGCGTTACATAAATTCACGTTTTACGTTGATTATACAATTTTTTAAGATTCTATGTGCTTATAGAAGGCTGAGTTTATGTAACGTAAACTCACATTAACGTGTTTGTTATAAACGATAGAAAATGCCTTGGAAAAAGGTTTTCCATACGATACTTCCAATTAGAGCCCGTAAATTGGAAAGTTATCTATCGCGCTCTGTAGGGTTGATTTATCGCGTTATACGAGGACTATCTCGCAATTTTCCCATTGCGTTATGTCTTAAGGAGTTAACACACCTTCTGACTTGGTCGGCCCGACATGACCTCTGACAAAAGGGTACATTACACTATAATAAATCTTGAACAAATATGTACAGTTTATATAATGTTTTATAAACTCTATTTTACACAAAACTTACATCTCTTGTAAACAGGAGTATTCCACTGTCAAAGCTTATCACAGATAGTACTTTTTTCCTTCCTACGACTCTCGAATACCGTCAACGATCGTTTATAGTGTAATGTCCCCTTTTGTCAGAGGTCATGTCGGGCCGACCAAGTCAGAAGGTGTGTTAACCCCTTTATGAGGACGCTGTTATATCATACATAACAGCACACCGACTTTCCTCCTTCAAATGCTGCGAATGGTAGTGGTAGTGGGATAACGTGTTAGCAGCTTTATTATATTATCCTGCAAAGGGGTAAATGATAGAAGGGGAATCGTATTTCTTATCTCGCTTCGATTTATGTATCAGAGACTGCCTCATCTTTTGCTCTCGTACTCTCAAGACCACACTTTATCCCGAAACAGACGGTATTACACCGAAAAATGTCCCCTTAAAAAACAACCTTGGATAATGATAAAATTTGATCAAAAATATTCCTTTTCAACCGAATATTGGATTATAATTTTTTAATAAGTCCCTTTATTTCGGAATTATTAATCGATTTACCTGCCAATCTTTACAATTTCATTAATTTTATTTCGTCAGCAACCAAATTTCTAGCGTACTCCTTAGGCAATACGCTTACACGAAAAAGAAATTTGTTAGACTGTTTTTATTGTTCTTGGTATTTTTTAGTTCTATGTTTCAAATAATTTAAAGCAGGGCTACTCAAAACGCGGCCCGGGAATCTATACTATGCGGCCCATAGTTTCTATTGTTGTAAAAGCCGGGTTTGATTGTAATATTTGGTCCTTCAACCAAAAAGTTTGGCAATTCCTGTTTTAAAGTGTAACATCGACCGTGTTATCTGGAAAAGCTTTTTAGGACTGATTCTAGACTATTTTCCAAAGGGAAATCATGAAATCAGAATTTATGATAGTGGAGATTATATAAGTTATATGGAAAAATGTACAATTTCCACCCACTAGTCTGCTAAAGTGGGAAAGTCTCAGGAAATTCGAAAAATCGCAACTAGAATCATAAAAGACAATAGTGAAGTATCTTCTAGCAAATTTTCACAATCATTACCTCACTTTATTATTTTATCTTTGGTAACAAAGTTCTCTAAATAAACACCATGAACCCACTCTACCACTGTAGCCCTCGTATCGGCTCTCAAGTGTACCGGCCCGGTAAATTTTGCGGGATAATCTTATGGCCAGTCCGTCACTTATCACAGCATAGATAAACGAAGGTTATTTACCTTTTTGGATCCGGGTTGTTTTCAAGTACCCGTACCCGTGCACTTTAATTATCAACAGATTTGAAGTAAATAAGACAAAATCCCCCGAATCGACTACACAAATTAATTTATTCAAACAGACCCACAAAAGTTCGATATTCTGAAATAGGATGGTAAATTAATTCTGAGTACAAGTTCACAAGGGATATAACCAATTTATTCCTTCAAAAATTTATGTAAAATACGCAAATTTTCTAATTATTGGAAAATAGGGGTATATTTTATATAGGGTGTCCCACCGAAAATACCCCAACTATAAACATAAGTATCCATACTATAAAACAAGTTGAGATAGAAGAATTCACATTATAGAGGCTCCACTTTATCTGAAAATCGATACATAAACAACATACTGCCACTAAAGATACGATAATCAAGAGGGCGAGGGGTACTTTTCGCTGGAATATCCCATATATTTTTATAATAGTATTTTACAAAGCCTGTCAACTAATCAAATCGATTTGAAATTGAATTTTCATTAATAAACAATTAATGATTGATAATTTTAGAATTATTAAAAATATGAATGAAACAATGAAACTAATCAATGTTATCAATTCTGCAGTGGTGCCATCTAGTAAGACATAATCAAACTTATATTGATCAAATCTCAAAAGGCGTTGTCACTTATCCGTATTCATATCACACAATTACAGATTACCGTAAATTGTCATTAAAATAAAACAATTAATACAATAATTAATATTAATTAATCATATTTGGATTAAATTAATGATTAATTGTCGATAAAAACGGATGTTTCTTTACTTTAGAGAGAAACGATGGAAATATTTAAATTTCCCGCTTCGTGGAGTAATAGTCGTGAGTGCCACCTACAGGTATAAAGGTGTAACAACAAGTATTCAATATGTTTACGCGTCTGCAGAGATGGAGCTAATATTTTCCTACCGAAAAGAAAAGGTCAGTAAATTTGAATTAAAAATATCAGCAAATAGTTAAGTTCATAAAAAATACCATCATTTTACCACATATATAGGTTAATTACAATTAATATTAATTATAATTTAATTAACCCCAAAAAAATTGTAATCACATTATACCGGAATTGCATCCATACCGAATGTTGATGTTAACAAATGGGATTTGTCGATTTTTTTCTTTAAATTCTCTTAATTGTTGATTTATTTTATTAATATTATCAATAACGAAATATGTTAATTTAGTTAATTATAATTCATACTGATTTATCAATATTTATCTACAGGTTATGGTTTGTTGAAGAGAGACAACTAATTCGAAGTGTGTGTGTGTTTCAAGAAAGACAACATTACCATTATTATTATCACAAAAAAGCCTAGTTTTCTCAAATAAAATATGAAATTATCATCAACCAAAATGGGTGAAACAACAAAACAAGTCCGTGTTGATAATTGGGGTATATTCTTCTTGCAACGTTTACAAATGTTCTTCAGTAAAACCGATTATTGCGATATGACATTACAATTTGAAGGCAATGTACAATTAAAAGTACATCGTTTAGTTATGAATGCATGTACGGAATATTTTCAATTATTAGAACAATCATGTATGATTGATGATAATATTATTATGATGCCTAGTGATTTACAAGCTGATGTTATTGTACCAATTGTTAATTTTATGTATACTGGAATGTTGGAATTTCAATTATCTATCTATGAGAAATTATATAAAACAGCACAAACAATGAATATAACAATATTAACGAAATTATTGGATGCACAAAAACAACCAGTAACATCAGCTATTAAAGCTGGCAAGAAGAAACAATTCGATTCGACACAACATGGACATACATCAGGTGATGCTTTATTTTATTTTATATTCATTCTAGGTCTAGTCGTGAACATTTAAAAGATGGAATTGTGCCATCTAGAATTACATATTAATGAGCCCTTTTTTTCAAATTTAATTTACATTGATTCTACTGTATAATTGTGTCCAATTAAATGTTCATATTAGCCTCTAGTCACTTTAATCAATGTGAGACCAATATTATTGGCCCCTGCGGGTCGATATGATAAACCCTTTGTAGCTTAACTAACAAGGGCTATACCTACAATTACATATTACCCTTTAATCAATAATATATCAAATAATTATCTTTCTTGTGGCCAGTTTGATGGATGAAATCAATTATTTTAGTAAAGACTGCTAGTTTTCTTCGCCACACAACTGTACATAAAGTTTTGAGTATTTTGGAACAGATTTCATTGATAACAATTGATTAAATCTACACTGCGATCTATAAAATTTATGGTCACGTGAACGTAGACTTTGAATGACATCAGTAACGTATGTCTACACTTCAACTTTTGTCATTAACCTGTCATATTAAGTTAGGTTAATGTTAATGACCTGTGTGTCTAAAAATTGAAATGGCTATACAGTTCATTTCATTCTAGTAGGTACAGTTACGTGCACATAAAAGAGCACGCTTCTTATGGACCTTGTGTAAATCGGGCTGCCGAGGATGGTCTCCTCAAGACAACTTAAGCTTCACAGACCACGATCTGGCCAATCTAGTAGGAAAGATATTCTATCTCTCCACCTTCCTACTATAAATAAATAGATAAAAAGCCTGACTTACATGAACGAAAATACTAGTATTTCTTACCCAAGAGATGTTCTCTTTTATGTGCCCGTAACTGTACACAGGCCCAGAAGTAGAAGTACAACAGAGACATGAAATATGGGTGCGTTTGAGTAAAATTACCAATCCTGGACAATGAACACGGCTCTTTTTCCCTATATTGTACTTCTAGCTCCTTTTTTTTAATAAGCGCCCACTATGGAAAGATGCGGTACATTTTTCATTCTGGTGGCCACTCTTGTACAGTAAAATCAATTAGGAACATAGAAATTTAACATAAGCTAGACATAAGATGGGGGCTATCACTACAACAGAGATACTATGTGGAGAAGGGCTGGTTCACACTTATATTTTATGTCTCTGTTGAACCTATAGAAAATCCGCATGTTCCTAGACGATTGAAAAGACAAGTATATTCTGGATTGAAACTTAGGCCCATTGTGCATCCCCCTAGAGTCGTCAGTGCCTAATTCCTCCAAGTTAGGTCACATGACGTAGGACGTAATTCACACACAAAACAGTAACCGAACGCGTTCGAATGCAGGTGCGTTTAGTTAACGGGGGGCGAATTCGTTCATTTTTGTTTATACAGCTTGTCCCACTGTGAAATACCCACTCTATCCGATTACTAACATAAATATCTAAAAGATGAACAGAGCTAGAAAAGGTTTTTCTTCACAGACGTGTCGATTTGAACTAGCAATGTTTACATTTCAATTTGTTTGCAAATCGGTAGATAACTAAACGTATTACAACGAAAAATTGGGGCACCTCGAAAGAACTAGATTACTGTTATTTTATGATAAGATCCGGTGAATTAATGATCACACAAATTGATAATATTTTGTTTTATTTTAATACAGCGAAATCTAGGTCTACTCAACATTTGGATCTTCCAGCCCCATTACCAGGTCGTAAATTACCAATATGGAAACGTAAAAGTGTACCAACATCATCATCAGCATCAGCATTATCATCATCATCATCGTCATCATCGATGTCACACCATCATAATACATCATATTCCGAACAGAAATGGAGTCTACCATCCGATCCTTTAGCACTTCCTGATAATACACCGAAACCAACACGTTTTGAATGGCCCGATGAAGAATTACCCAGTTTACCATTAATGGATACAAGTTTTGAAAGTATTTCGTATACAAGTAAACCGTTATTAACACAAGAAGAAGAAGCACGTGCTAGTACATCATTTGATGATATTAAACATTTACCAAATGCTAGTCATACATCAACAACAACAAAGGCGAAACAACAACAACACCACCACCAACAACAACAATCAACAAGAACCTTAGATATGGAAGAGATGAAAAATTATGTTAAAGAACAGAAAATACGTTCCGGTTTAAGTACAACAAGTAATGATAATGATGAGATGATTGATAATGATTTAGATGATTATAATTCAAATGATTCAATTGGACAACCGTCATCGATAGGTACGAAACGAAAATCTGATGATAAATCATTGAAAACAACTGGCCAAATCAAGAAAGTTCGTTTTAATGAATCGATTGATAATAAAACATCAACAATTAGTATAACAACGGATGGTAAAACAAGTGGTGAATTAAATCATAATAAAATTGTTTCGGAAATTCTGAAAAAATATCCACAATTAATGAAGAAGAATAAGAATATACGTTTGAAGATTATGTCGAAGAATAAAAGCGATAAAGACAACAATGAAAATCGAAATGATTCAACAACAATACAACCACGAACATCACAACGACTTAAAAATTCTGTAAGTTTGAATGATTCACAAATGACATTTGATCAAAATGATCCACTTTTGATTGTGATTGATTGATTTAAATCATTTTTGTTTGTTTTGTAATTTTTAGGGATTTGTCTTCGTTATGTGTATTCATTATTTCTTGCATTTTCATACTAAATTTCGTACGTATTTGTGTGTGTTTTTTTTGGGCATTATTTCAATAAAAAAATTCATAATTTATTTCACACATTTTGCTTTTCATGTTGGAAACTCATTATTCAGTTAAATTCCTATGGACCGGGCCTGCATCCTTCACTTGCACGGCCCTATTCATAGTTTCTTTACATTTATTTACTAATAAGTGTTGTATAGGGTGCTGGAGAGACGTCGAAAATCGAATTGAAAATCCAGACAAAATCAAAAGGTTCCGCCTCCCCATCATCGACCACCACCAATAATGATAATGGTCCATGGATATGTGATCGTTGTAGTACACCAGATGAACCAATTGAATTCGTTCTATATTATTTATATCGAAAACATATGACCGATTTCCATAATGAACAATTCGATACACGTTCATGTAAATATTGTGGCCGTCGTTGTAATAAACATAATCTATTAATGTATCATTTATATACAAAACATGGTATGAAACCACCATCAACATATAATTTTCCGAAATGTAATCAATGTCCATTTATTGCATTATCACAAAATGTATTAAATCAACATCAATTACGACATAATACAAATGAAACACAATGTATTGAATGTAAATTAGCATTTACATCACAATCAACATTAACCAGTCATATACAAATAACTGGACATACTGGTAAATCGAATAAAAACAATTTCGATTGTCAATATTGTACGAAACGTTATCAATCTGGTGTTAATCTATTCTCACATGTACGTATACAACATCGGAATGAGGCAATACGTGATGGTATTGTTAGTATTGATGAAACTGATGATATTGAAGATGATGACATTGATAATGACGACGATGATGATGATAATGATGATGACGAGGATCAAAGTGATGAATATATTCTACCGGAAGTCGTTACAGACACTTCAACGACTTCCGATAAGAAAGTCAACATTTTATCAAACGTTAAGGTAATATCATTTAATGATATCATTGTTATTTATAATCAATATTATTTATAGGTTTCTACATCACGTCATATTCAATCTCAACAACACCAACAACAGGAAACACCTCAATTACCTTTAGAACCGAGTTCTGAAGCTGAAGCACTAAATAATGTTGCTAGTGGTATAGCAACTAGTTTAGGTTTAGTTGATATTGTTGTATTGAATGATAATCAACAATTATTTTTACAATCTGATCATCAACAATCAAATGAACAATCGGATTATATGTTACCGGAATTATCTGATCGTGAAACATTCCAAGTGGAAAATGATCATCATCAATCACATGATCAAGTGATAACAACAGATGGTGTTATAACACAATCAATGTTATCTAGTGGTGATATTGCATCAACTGATGAATTAGTTATGGTATTAACTGATCATGATTATGGTGATAATCAAGAAGAGATTAATAGTGATAATTCAAATATTGTTGTTTTGTATAGTCATCCAGTTGAGGGGCAACAGGATCAATACATTACATCTCAAGTAATTTGATTTATTTTGATATTGTTGATAAAATTTTATTATAATTATTATTATTTTTAGGGAAATATTATGGTAAATTCACGTACCGGTATGATTGAAATACGTAACGGTGCTACAATTACTTCAACAGGTAATCAAGTCGTTGTGAATCCACAAGAATCACATATTGAATCAATTGAGATGATTCAACGAGAAATTGAAAGTCATACGGGTGATAATGCAACTGTTGATCAACAAACATCTGAAACAACAACAACAAAAGAAGAGACTCAAATCAATGAAACGTGTGACGATAAAACTAAGAATGATACTGTTGTTGGTGATGAGAATGAAACTGATCTTTATGAAAATCCTGATTTATCATCACAAACTAATAATAGTGGTGATGAATCACAATCAAGAAATGATAATGATGATATTGAGAATAGTGAAGAAACTGATAAGACACAAAATGAGGAGAATGTTGCAATTAAAGAAGAGGAACAGGACGAGGAGGAGGAGGAAAGTAAATCTGAAGAAAATGGTGAGATAACAGAATCAGAATCAAAAGAAGTAACAGATAGTGTTGAAAAATCAACAGAAATTAATGAGAAATCAAGTGATCAAGAAGAATCAGTAACATGTAGTAATAGTAGTAATGATGATAAAATCCTAGAGGTTAGTTATATTAATAAAATAAAAGAAATTTGTAATAATTTTGATTATTTCTAGTCGCAATTACCACAAGAAAACGACGACAAGGAGGAAGAAGAAGAAAAAGGCGAAAAATCAGACGTAATGGAAGAGAACCAATCACCTACTGAAAATCCGACTGAAGTAGCGACCGTACAAGAAAATCAAGACTCAGTAATTGGCGACAGTCCAGACATATCTAATTCTGTATCAAATGGTAATAATGTTGAAGATACTAATGATGAGAAATCAGAAAAACCTGAAGTAAAAGTTGAAGATACAAGTACTACATTAGAAGAATTAGATGGTAATTTATCTGAAATACAACAACAAGAGGAGAAAAGTGCTGAATCTAAAATTGATAGTGGTGAAGATACAATAGAATCACACAAACAAGATGATGATACAACAACAACAACAAGAAATCAATTTAATGATGATATTTCACAATCATCTCAAGAATCTCATCATGAGAACGATAATAATGATAAAAATCAAAATGATGATAATAATAAGAAAGATGAACAACAATCGAATCGTTCAATGAAAATTGCTATTTTAGATGATTGGGAAGATACTGATTCTCAACAATCTGATCATAAAGATGATAAGAAAACATCTGGTGAAACTGTGAATAAATTAATGGATGATTGGGAGGAAGAGGATGAGGATGAATTGAAAAAAGATACAACTGAATAAGTAGGGGAATTATTGAATGGACGTGGATGTGTAAATAACAATGAATTAGGTTTTTTTAGTACTGTAACTATTATGAAATGGACATTTTTTTTTCATTATTATTATTATTATAGGCCCTTAAAATTCAGTAAAATTATGAGTTAATTTATCAATTTTTTTAGGAAGACTCTTTCCTAAAGTTTAATTTAAACATATAAAATAATACTTTAGTTTATATTTACAAATAGAAATATAATTATAACGAGTTTAATATCCAATAAATAACTTTTCGTTAATTTTTTCCTACTGAAAAAAACTTCCCTTTGAGCATCTGAGCGATCTGAGCATATTGATTGTAATACGGAGAACATCAAAATCAATTTTAAATTTGGCGCCATATCTATGAGACAATTGACTAAATGTAGCGGTGAATGCTAAATGTTTCCATATCCACCCACACCGCTAAAGGTGTCCATGCACTATGATACAAAAATTTTGAGCTTCAAATGTAAGAGATATCAGTCATACCACATGTTCGAAATAGTGCCTTTTTCCATACCACTCACAAGATAAGACCTTAGGTGCATTTTTGTTCCCAGTGGTTTAATGTTTTCAATAATTGTTGATCGTCAATTGGACAAAATGCTATTCCATTACCATAAATTCCTAAAAAATAATAATGATATTATAATATAAGACATTTCACAAATATGTTTGAATTAAGTACTTTTAATAATTTAGTGCCGTTATTTATGAGATTGAAACGTCTAAATGCAGGAATATGTGCTGATCTTGCCATAATATCATTTAAACAATCGCTAAAGATGTCCATGCACCATAATACACAAATTTCCAACTTCAGTCTCATAAAAATGTTATTGGGGGTGTAACGTATGCCTTTTTCCACACCACCCACGAGGTAAGGCACTGGGTGCGTTTTTTTTCAAGTGGTATCCCCTGTAGGCCTAGTCCACTTGTTAGTAAAACAACAAAAACTACAGCTATTGCTAAAATACTTATATCACCACCACCACAGTCTAGACTGTGACCACTGTAAGCCCCTTAAATATTAAGCTACCATGCAAAACTTAAAAGATATTTGTATTAATATCAAAAAAAATCAAGAAAACAATATCAACTACCCCATCACCACTAACCATTTCACCAAATACTTGTTTCCTTGATTTTTCTTGTTTTTTTTTTAATCAATTAAAAATTGAAAATCTTAAAGGTTGGAAGAAATTTTCTGAAACATTCAAACGACCATTAATGGGTTAATGAATTACTAGTACCATTCCATTTATTTCAACCCAATTTATTTTATATTATTATTACTATGAGGGAAAATGCTCTAAAACAAAATTAATAAAAGAATTCACAATTGTATTATACTTATCTTCTTTCATTTCCCACAAACTTACTTATTACACTGTTACACTGTACACTGTCATATTGTTATTTTAAATAAAACGAAAACCGGCTTGCAAGCTTAATTGATATACGGCTTTAAACATTTCCGTATACTCTTTAGATTCCGTTGAAAATTACAAATAGACGAATAATAGTATAACATACCTTTTCGATGACTCCAGTATTCACCATCACAGATAGGTACTTATAAGGGTGGCTCCATCCGTTTTTAATGACGATTGAAACATGTTTTTTTTTTGTTAAATCTTAAAACACTCACATGACTTTCCTTCACTCGCACAAGCACTTAAACTTAATGTTAATTGGCATTGACTGGTTTAGTTGATTGTCCCATTGGCTGATGACATGGTTGCAGTGGTATGGTAATTCCATTGCATAATTCCATTCCATATTCACCATTGCATTATACTTACCTCCTTTTATATTCTACATACTTACTGATCATAATTTAATTGTTTTCTTTTTATTACACTGTTACACTATACACTGTCACTGTCACATTATTGTTATTTACGATTAGATACGGAAATGGGCTTGGACGCTTAATTAATATGAGTCTTAGAACATTTCCTCATACTTTTTAAATTTCACTAGCACGAAACACCCGGGGGTGCAAGGGGTGCACTGCACCCAGGCAGCAACATCTGGGGGGCAGCATATTATCAATTCTAATTGACAAATTTGTTGTTTTTAGGGCGGCAATTTAGTGTTTGCACCTGGGCGGCAAGTATGGTCACAGCTTATGATTAGCAATAAAAAAAGATTCACTCACTACTTAGGCTTATCTCTTCATCTCCAGCGTTGTCCCTTCGTTGATCACTTACCTTGCGATGCATAGGGGGTGGCTGTGATGGGGATGGGGTCATCCATTCCATACAGCACAGGGCACAATCACTATATTTTTATGCACTTTGCACTAATGATTTTTACGGTTTAGAACACTGACACTCCCGCACTTCACATTATACCATTCCA
>JAZBHA010000175.1:100747-111731 GCA_037464855.1 Iselma pallidipennis | reverse complement strand
CCCCTTCCCGTTCCCTCGGTAAATAGCGGAGATATACAACTCGTGCCCTCTTTGATGGGACACCCTGTATAGGTAGGTATAGTGAAATTATACCTACGAGAGAGATTTCTATCGATAGATCGTTTTGAAAAGGCAACGACTTTTCAACAATCATCATCATCATCGACGTCGTCATGCATTCCAGTTTTCAGATTCACAAAGTAACTGTAATTAGAATGTTGATATTTAATATAAACAATATTATCAATCATTTGCGACCTTGTCTGGATGCCGTTACCAGTATCAAGGCTGAAGAATGTTTAGTTTATTTTGTCAAATTACCAAATCAAAATAACCTTCCTGTATTATTATTATAAAGGAAAGAAATTATTGAGGAAATGATTTGGTAATCGAATAACTGGTTACTACGAGTAGTAGCATGATTGGATTTAAGATATTTCTATCTTATCTGATCCAGCTGACAACGACAACAATGACATTATTTTTTTCGAGGATTTCTAATTGTAAGCTTATTGCCTTTATAAAGAAGTGTAATTGACACAAAAAATCAGTGTTAATTACTTTGGCAACTAGACAAGTTTAGGGATTATGAAGTGGAGTGTTATTTTGGCTAAAATCCTTATAATCCTCAATCAAGGAAGTTTGGACGGATCAAAAAGAAAACACAAAATACGTATGAATAAATACAAATATAATGGAATAACGGATTTCTTTTGGGAAATGCAAAAGACATGTACTTTCAAATAGATTAAATAAACCAATTTAGACGATATCTTTACCGTTTTGCCATTCTCTAATAACATAATCAGCTTATAAGGAAGATACGTTATATGTATATCATTTTTCATCCACGTGCGGATCCAGGCATTCAGGGCCCAAAGCTTATATTCTTTGGGGCGTCTGGGAGCATATTTTTTAACGGGGGACGTACACCATCAGTGTCAATTGTTTTGCCTAAATTTTGGCAAATAGGCAAGTTTAGGAATTATGGGTTTTACCCTCATGTGTGGTGAACATACGAATTGTTTAATTTGATCCGCAAGAAAAGGTTGCCGATCCCTGGTGTAACAAAATCAAAAATCTGTATAATCCTCAATCAAGAAAGTTGAACGGATCAAAAAGAAATCACGTATGAATAAATACAAATATTTATAATGAAATAACGGATTGCTTTAAGAAAATTGCGAAAAACATGTACTCTTAAATGGACCTCCAACAGGCAAACAAATCAATTTAGCCAAAATTTTTACCGTTTTACCAATCTGTAGTAACATAATCAACTTATCAAGCAGATACGTTATATAAATTATAGATCATTGTTAAAAAAACTCATTTTCAATACAAACTTTCCAATACAGTTTAATTGATAATTTGCAATTTCTCCCAAGAAAATTATAATAATTTCAGTTGTCCTCCTTGAGAAATTACCTACCTGAATAAATTCCAATTTGTCTTACAAAACAAATAAAAGGAGAATAATAATAATAATAATAATTGAAGAGGACATGAATACAAGATGTTGGCAGTAAGTAGGTGGATTATGACTTTTTAACAAATCTATTGTTCCTATTTGTTTTTACAGTTCCTATCTCTCTATACTCGGTACATAGTAAACAATTTTGATTATACAAACCGTTGTTGATTTATGAATAATGCATCAAACAACAAACAATATCTCATTATTCATGTTTATAAACGACGTATTCTGGGGCGCGATTCAATCATAATTTACCATTCTATTGTATATAAACTGTAATATGATGTATACTACTTACTTTAGAATCCCATGAACTCCTTTTATTGTGGCGGGATTGATTTTTCTTGTTATCCATTGAAACAGTCATTATTCGTCCATGTCACATTCAACAATCACCAAATCATTTAAAACAACATCAGTATTAAACACTAAACAATACACGAAATTTCTGTCACGATTCTTCTAACTTGTAACTGTAATAATAGTCTCTTAGGTCACTTAGCTGTGTAATTGAACGTGCTATGTCTTTACAAGTAGCTCGATATATATTTTCACAAAATAATTAAGATGATGATGATGAATGGTTGTTGTTAACAAAAAAAAACAAGAATTGTATAGGTGATGATTTTGTTCTCACATTACCAACAAACAACAACAACAAGAGTCTAATGTGCAATAATTTTCTCTTTTTTTCTTCTTCAACTTCTTGCAGCTGTCATTAAGATGACTTTCTCCTGAAAATTTATTAATAAATTGCTTAATAATTGAAATTTTATTGAAATTATAAAATGATTAATAATAATTATTATTTGTTCTTTTATGAAAAGAGTGTTTGTTTGTTTGTAATATTTTCTCAGAATGGAAATTTGAAAAATTTGTTTCGCCTACTTTTTACAGATTGTGAATCATTGAAAATTGAGGACAACTCTTACGGAAATTAGATACGAATATTGATTTGCATATAGTGAAACCACCTACTAAATACTGATTAATATGGAATTATTGACCGATCAAGATTTCTCCATCATTAGACAAATTGTTGGAAGAAACAATCAATAGTCTAATTAACAACAAAAACTACTGTATTGAAAATATCAGTTTGGCGGCCAAAATATGCACTCCTACTCAATGTTCGTGGGTTAAATAAAAAGTAAAAAAAACCCTATTTCCTTGTTTTTCTGCAAAATTAGAACCAGATCTATGTACGACCAAACAAAACTATTACACAACTGGGAAATGCTTTTTTGATGTTTCATGTTGATAAGTTTTTTTAGTTGTCGTTCTAGTTTTAGTGAAAGACCCATTTGTCTTAGTCTCTGAAAACAATTCTTTTGCCTGCGTATTTTCATTTGTAATACCGTTACTACAATCATCACGTGTTCAACCACAATGAAGAAAAATGAGGCAGAAAAAAAAGACCATCTTGGAGTAAATCAAGTATTTAACATTGAGTAATATAGGAAAAAAAACCTAAACAGCTGTTATGCTAAAGTTTTTCAAAATTCTATCGAAATAGTCATGTTATTATGTAAAGTTTCTCATCAAAATTCACCAGTGTTAATATATTGGCAAGTATGTTGTAATTACTTGCAATTGTTGTAGAATTCAATATAAAATACGAAATTCGACAATATTTGTTTCTGATTACAAAGATCATTGCACCAATTTATCGTCCTTCACCTTTCCTTTTCTTGGTGATAGTTCTACATTCTAAACATTCATTTGAACTTAAAAACTTACTGAAAATAATCTACAATGTATTATATCCATTTATATGAAACTTGAAAACGCTTTTTTTGTGATTTGATAATAATATAATCATAAAACATTTGTCTAGTCTTTGGATCAGAGAGCGTGAAATAGGTAAGATTACTAACTAACTATATGTATATAAATACGTGTATATAATCTCTAGTGTAGGTCATGGTGTTGTAGTAGGAAACCTAGTAAATAACTTTAGTTGTTCTCTTGTATACCACCTATCGTGCTGAAGTTCCTAAGACGACCTACAATTATTGTTCTAACGGTGATAGTCCTACTTTTATCGACACACTCAACGTTTATATATTGATTCATCCAAGTCAACAAAAATATATGATCAATTCTGGAAAAAGGATATTTTAAAACAAAGCAAAAATTATGGTGAAAGTTACATAAAAGTTAAGTCACTACAAAAAATAATAAAGCCAAGAAAAAAACTGCGATTTAATTGATTTAATGCAAACTTTCTAAAGTTTCGTACCGAAACTGTATCACACAGATGCTGTAGTAGTAAATTCCATCCTCAAAATTAAATGATTCGTAATATTACACTATTATTATATCACATGAAATGGTATTTTTAAAAATATTATGCAGTTTTAATTCAATATTTCTCTCTATAATGATATGCTTGAATAATAAGTTGAACAAATTCTGTTTTGCTACAATTAAATTATATTCATTTATTCAATAATAACCAATTTTTTAATAAAAATATTATAAAACATTGGTGTGAATCGTGTTCCTGAACACTTACAGGGTGGTACCGTACGTAAATTATGCAATCGAACAATAAATATCACACAGTTTATCGACACTTATTTTGAGCAATTTTCTTTCGTTTTATGAAAAAAATTTCAACATCCTTATAGATTGGTCGCATTAAAATACCGTCAGTGAGATTTCTATTCTTCTCTTAAAATTGGGGCAATGAGAAATCGAATTTCATTATTATTATTATTATTATTCTCCAAAATGAAAGACTAATTTAGAAAAATAATATATCGATACTACCACTAAACATTCACTTCTTCTATAAAAAACTTACTGATTTTATTAATTTCACTTTTTTTCTATTAATAGAAAAAAAAGGACTCGCCTTGAAATTTTTCTCTGATTTTCAACCTTTATTATTATTATTATTACTATTATTTAAATACGAAAACAAGTTGGGAGACTCCAATGTGGTTCTAAAATTAACATGAACAGGTTCACTGTCTTATCATCCGTTGAAATTTAGTATTTTTGCTATATTACTGTCGTGTCCTTAATTTCGAAAAAAACTAACATATTAAATGCACTATTTCGTGGACAGTTAAACAGTAAAATTATCTAAGCAGTAAATGAAGCGATAAGTTAACAAAGAAACAAGAAAAGTCATTAATTCACATTAAAATCCAATTAATCAGTCAATGATCTCCACATTTTTACTGTTACAAATATAAATTTTTCAAACATTTTTTTTTTGGGGGAAATTCTGTCGTTTATTTTAATTAATGTTTAATGACAATTAATTAAAAGACTCTTACCTGTATTGATGATTTCCACACTTGTTTTCTGAAGGAAAATTCCAACAATATAAAATTCAAAATAATAGACGAAAATTTTTTTAATTAGTTTCACACGCGCCAAAAATCTCTTCAAAAAGCTCTTTCACTGTCGTCTACGTTGTAGTAGAGTCGACATCACCAACAGCTGGCACCAAACATAATAATGTTTCTTTCACCGGTCTTGACGACACCATTCTCCAAATATGACCATTCGCCCCACTATCTTTAACTTTTATCACATTGTTGCTGTTTATACACTTAAATCAATCCAGTTTCTTGTAATTCAATTACACACCTATAACTTGTTATTAGATGGTTAATTTATAGGTAAAACAACTAGAACCACAACGAAATTTTTACCAGAAACAACAACAATAATAAAAATCTATGTTGTTCCACTTTTTGTTGTTTTCTTTATAAATCTCAAATCCTGGAGGATATTTTCTAATACTGGAACAAGTCCGTTAATTTTAGATTCTTTACACTTTTGCTACTGTTCCAGTAAACTACTAACATCTTCTGTAACTGAAGAATATTTTTGGTTCGTTGAACACCCTCTTTTATGGTTCTTTAGTTGCTTCATTTACAATTTACAAAATAAAACCGTTTAAAATCATCCTTCATTTTCCCTTCTTTTTTTCCCTCCAATTTCATTAAACAATAACAGGATTTTTAGGATTGGAACAATATTTTTTTAAGGAACTAAAAGAAAATATTGAAATACAATGAGAAAATTTATTTGTTCCTACAAATACATGCATTTTCTTTTTTAAAATTTCGAACGTTTCTACCCTGTTGATTATGTTTTTTTTTTGTTTAACGATAAGAAAAATTATAATAAATATTATACGATTGAAAATACGATTAAAATACAATTAATTAATTATATTTGAACAATAATTGTATGATTTGTAGAAAGCAAAAACACAAAGACACTGTCATCATTATATATAAAAACTTAATTTATTGAAATAAAAATTATGTATATCGAATCTGAATAAAACGGGAAAAAAAATTATTTGCAAAATACAGTGCCGACAACACAATAACTTGTTTGTACAATGACAATATAATAATTATTATATAGTTTTTATTTTAATTTATAAATATATTTTACGTTCTAAACAGTTTAATAATTAAAAATTGAAATTGTGATGAGGAGAATGAAATTGGGAAAAATGGAGGATGATAATAATGATAAGACAGGATTAGGAACGGGCCTATGTTATTACAGAAAAGGATACACACCTTATATTATTTATATCTTCATATATGTATATAAAAAAAGAAACAAAAACAACAAAAAAGAACACCTTTTTCCTATGTTTTTGTTGTGTGTTTGTATGTTATTTTTTTTTTATTCCTTACAATAAGCAAGAAACACCAAGGGAACGTTTTGTGTTTTTGTTTGTTTATGTAATATGTTTTTTTTTTGTTGTTGCTGTTTATAAATCAGTATCATACCACGCAGCAACATTATTGTTACCTTGTGGTGGTGTTGGTAATTGATCGATTGGATCAAAATTCAGATCACTAGCTGGTAACACATCCATTGTTTCACTGAACGTTGTTGACCCATTACCACCACCGATTTCTAGACCCTGTATGTCTATTGGTATCTGGTCATACCCTAGAAAATCACCAAAACAATCCCGATTTATCATTAAAATTATCCGGAAAACTTATATTTATGTTTAACGTTTTAATAATGAATTGATTTTACTATGGGATTCTAAAGAGACCAAGTCCATACATGCCCGTGTTCGTGGCTCAGGCTCAAGATCATAATGTGGTGCAGTTTACAGTGTAGCGAACCACATGGTTGGTTGACCCTTGTGTCTTATTTCGCGCCCATTTCATCTAACAATAAGTCTGACAAGTCCGGAACACCAGCATCTATGAACTTAGCTTACTAATCATAATGATACGATGCTAATAATAATTCTTCTGTCATTTTTTTGTTATCAATTTTAAAAGAAGTTACTATTTACGAATGCAAAACAAATAATTCTATTAAAATCAAAATACTTCATGCAAATTCTTGCTGTTTCAGGAACAAACAATTAGAAATTGTAGACACAAAGTCGTAATTATCATACAGCATGCCTTGTTACCTCGATTTTTCAAGACTACAATTCTTGTTAAATGAAGAAATTCCTTGAAGAAATATTTTTAAAGACAAATAGGAGATTTTTTTTAAATTTCTGTTATTTAATATCCGAAATAATTAAGTTAAAAGAAGAAAGAAAAAAGAGATTGTTATAGATTTTGTTTTAAATTTTAATAATTTATTTTACCTTGTTGATGCGAACGCCCATTTGGTGGTCCCTGGATATAGATGTCAGGGCTCAAAATGTCCTAAAATAATCAGTAACAAATGCAAACTAAACAAAAAAAAAAACAACCAAAAACAAACAAACAAAAAAATGGGTGTAGAAAAAAAAGAGCCAAAAAAATATGAATAATTTTGTGATTTCAAGCATTCTACTACTCACGTCATCAAAAAAAAAAAAAAATTAATCTAAATACCAAAAAATTACACAAATATTTCCGAATAATTTTGGAAATTTTTATCGTTTAATTAATAGAAGAAAAATGTACCTGTAAATCTGCTTCCATGCCCAGATCAGCATTCCACAGATTCTCCTCTCGGAAAAGGGAATTCGTCAATTCCATCGAGAGACGTTTTTTGTAGTCCTGTGGTTTATCCTCACTCATTCTGAACAATACTGCGGCAGCATACGTAGCGACACCTACATTAAAGTAATTTATTTCAATTAGTTTTTCAACAAGAACACTAAAAAAAAATTACAAACCTTCATTTCGAGAATGTAATAATTCTGTTAATGGGGAAGTGGCACCTTCCTGTTCAATCATTTCAGCTCCTTCTTTATCAGCTGCCAATTCACAAAGAACACCAGCTGCAACACGTTGTATATTTTCTATATCGTTAAATAATAATTGCACAAATATTGGAATGACCATTTGTTGACGTATAATGGCACGATTATGGGATTCACGAGCTAGAATATGTAGAGCTCCTACTGTTCCTTCAACAATTTCCTCCATACGTACACCGTCAGCATAATTGGTAGCTTGTTGACTACCACCACTTGCAACACTGGCTCTCTGCTAAGCATAATTAATAATTAAATTAATTTTTCTAAATGTGAAGAATATGTTGTCTTACTCTTTGAGTATCTTGGAAAGCACGCATCAATAATTGTACCAAATGATGTATGGCTCCATGTTCTCTTAATGGGGCATGATTAGCTGGACATAAAGCTAAATTCCTTATTAATCCAATTACAGCTTTAACCAATGGCCAACGTGATGGTGGATTTAATAATTTGACAATAACTTGTATACCATAATTTAAACGTACAGCATTTTGTGCCATTTCCGATTCAACATGTCTAGATGTTAAATGACGTAATGCACATACTGCCGGTTCTGTTATTTCTTCACGATCACCAGCATTAACAATTGTACGTACTAATGCATCAACACCACCCACTTGACATACAGTCACTTTATTACGTTGATTATTACATGTTAGATTTGATAAAATACCAGATGCACATGTAACAACATGTACATCTTGTGAATTTAATACTTGTACCAATGATGTTAATAAACCTTCTAAACCGTCAACTTTTGTTGCAGCATCTGATAGATTTCTTAATGTCCATAAACAATTTTGAACTAAACGTTGACTTGGATTACCCAAATGTATAGCTAATGCTTGCATACCACCAGCTTCAACAATTGCTGGTTTATTACTTGAACATACTGATAATACTTTTAATACACGTGATGTTGTCCATAATAATTTCTCATAATCATATGAACGCATAATTCGAACTAATTCAATTGGACCTTGTGATGCCAATATAATTAATTTACTTTCTTGATTACCATATGCCAGAATTTGTAAACAATCAGTTACAATAGCCAGAAATTTTACATTATTTCTTTGTAATAAAGCAACCATCTTTTGTAAACCACCAGCTAAACGTACAGCCATCTTTGAACCATCCTGATGTAATAATAGATTATGTAATGTTGTGATAGCATAAAATAGTACACTTTCAACTGGTGAACTTAATAATTTCACCAATGCTGGTATACCACCACTTTTAAATATAGCTAATAAACCTTGACGATGATGTGATAATTTATGTAATGTACCCACTGCACCTTTGGTAGTTTCTAAATCATTTGAATTCGATATGGCACGTACTAAAGCAGCTACCATTTGTGGACTATTCATAATAGCATGTCTAGATGCTTCCTTTTTCGATAATTGATGTACCATCATAGCAGCTTGTGATACAACCACTTGATCTTCATCATTTAATAATTTGATTAATTCAGGTATTGCACGTGTAGCTAAATCAGCATCATCTTGATAATTAATTAAATTAACAACAGCATGTTTTAACATTTGACTTGGTTCGGATAGACGTTGTACAGCTGTTTGATGGGTTGGATCAAATTGTGTTGATGGTATTTCAATACCTTCATCTAATGTTTCTGGGAACATAGCAGCTCGTACACGTTGTGAACGTGTTTGATTCAATTGATTATTCATTTCATCAACTTGATCTTGTGTAAATCCTTGTGTATAGCCTTGATCGAGATCAAATAAATCCATTTCTTCATCATCTTTGCCACTTAATGATGGAACTTGAGTGGCAGCACCGGAATGTATCCCCGAATCACCCATATAGGAGTTTTGTTGCCACATTAGGGTTTGTTCTTTGGCTGGGGGCATTGGTAAATCACCAGGACCACCCTGGTAGTGACCCTGTGACACTAATTCAAACACACAGAGAAAAAACAATACATTAATCAAACTCTGACATACAGAATAATAAATGATAATAACGACTTTATTAAATATACAATACACAAAAAAACCACAAAACAACGCACAACTAGAAACGAAAACAACAGTTTAATAATTGTATTATTAAAAGACCATTATATATAAAATCAATTCTGAAACTCTATTTTCTATAAAATTTATAATAAAAGGATGATAATAAAATTTCATATTAAAGTTGAATTTGATATTCTTCTTTATATCTATGTATGGATTTATCGTACATAATACATACAACAAGAGACTACAAAGGGAATTGATGCTTGAAAGAGATTCAGACAACTGTATGTAATGCCTTTGGCAAATGTTATAAAACGATCAATGAACCGTTGAATGGATGATAGAACTATGTGAATTGTTTTGTAATTTTCGCAAAAAAATACATAAATTTATATTAACTGAAATTTTCTAGAATCTAGATTGTGTGTGAACGTAAAATCATAAAATATCATTTTATAGAACAGATTTTTATTTAATTTTTTTTTCATTAAAGTTAATGATTTTAATAAAAAAAATACTAACAAACGGGTAGACGAATGGTGACATATGCCTGAATACAAATACAAGTACAAAGGGATAAAAGGAGAAGTATCATTAATATAAAAGCAACCCTTCAACTAACACTAATTGGATTGAATATTCTGCTCAGAGAGACAGAAATATGGTACATTTATTTTAGATTTTACACAGCCATATATTTATTAGAATAAATTTTCATTGAATTCAAAAATAAGTAGTATTAATTAATTTATGTTTTGACATTAGAAATATAACACATTATACAATAGAATTTGGTTATAACAACATTTAAAGGACGCGGATGATAGTGACGTTATATGCAAGTGTCGTTATATCCGGGTGTTTAAATGATGTACTTTAATAAAGTGGGTACTGTTTGGACTGTGTTAATTTTATCGTAATAACCGAGATGTTTTTATATAAGATGTCGGCATATTGCACATCATACAGGTTTTATTTAGCTTTTAGTCTCTTATCAGGTATCTCTATGTTGAAATTTCATTATATTACATAGTTAATATTTAACATAACAAAGTCGGATTATGATGAACACAGAAAACAGTTTTAATATCGCCATTAAAACATTCGTTAAAAAAATCAATTAAAAACGTTTTATTTTGTCTATCGCAAAATTTAGTCCGTTGTTGAAAGAAACTCTTTTTGGTTTCTGGAAATGATCAAAAGGAATATATTTTTATATGACTCATAGATATGATTTTTCTGTATGCTTCACATTAATGAGGTCTATTCTGTATTTTTTTTGGGGGGGGGGAAAATTGAAACACCCTT
>JAZBHA010000175.1:82006-95158 GCA_037464855.1 Iselma pallidipennis | reverse complement strand
CCGGCGCCTCCAAATTTTGCAAAATTTTAGCCCACAAACACAATAAATTCAATAAATTTGACCATTTTGTACTATTTGCTGTAAATACTTTCATTGATAGTAAGGCAAATTGTATACATTAACAGTGCCGAACAATTACAGGACGGACTTATACAAAAACAAGTGGGTTCTTTCATGAAACTCAATGCAACTATAAGACTATTAACAAATGTAAGACCAGAAATCTTTGGAACGTAGTAGAGGACTAAAAAACGTCATATTACGTATAATTATTAACAAGAACCGATGATCGGTGAGCGCTGATGCTTTCAATTTCTTTGGGGCAGCCTACCTGGGATACTTTTTATTGCCAGTACGTTATCTGACAACGATTTAAACCGTCTAACATGCACCCAATAAGCTGGACAAATATCATACATTTTGAATCAAGTATTTATGCTTCTTTAAGTGAGTTTTACAAGACAAAAGTCTGCACGAATCTATTTTGAAGCTAAGTTGTAATAAAATGGATTGTTTGTTGATGTCGAGTATATCTCGGCAGTACCCAATCATTCCTTAAGCGAGACCGTCCAACCAGTCCTTTCACTTGATGCTGGCGAATATCTGGGTGTCGACTGTCTTTTATATGTTTAGGGACACACCTAGTCTGAATCTAGATCAATCAACAAATCGCTTTTTTTCGATTCGATTGTTAATTAACAGGGGGGCGTAGCTCAGATGGTAGAGCGCTCGCTTAGCATGCGAGAGGTACCGGGATCGATACCCGGCGCCTCCAAATTTTGCAAATTTTTATGTAAAAACACATATGAAGCACTCAACAAAGTTTTAAAATCTACTCACTTGATAATACTTTACTCCATGTTTTGAATAAATAATACGAGTAGTTACAAAACCTAAATTACTGTTTCTGAAACTGAATCGGTGTCCCGTCAGACTGTAGAGGTAAGATATTGCATTTCTTTGTAGAAGAGATTGACGAAATTATCCAGTTCAGTCAGGAGTCCTTATTTATCCTTGTTGGTCCCTATCTACTTTCGGTAAATGTTTATGTAAAAGTTTTTTTCCTAGTCAAGAACATGTATGTCTCTCCACCGTTTCTCAAACAGAACGGTATAAACCAGTTCTTTCACTTGATATTGGCATACATCTAGATTTCAACAGGCTTTTATACAGTTGCGGCCACACCTAATTTGAATCTAGATCAACTGATATATCGATTTTTTAGCGAATTTACTGTTAATTAACAGGGGGGCGTAGCTCAGATGGTAGAGCGCTCGCTTAGCATGCGAGAGGTACCGGGATCGATACCCGGCGCCTCCAAATTTTTTCAAAATGTGCTTAGAATTTACATCACAATAATCAATATTTTTATTATATGATTCAATAAAATAGAATATCGGAAGCTCCGATAATAGATTTGTTCAATGTAAGAGAACGAGTATAATTTTACCCGGCGCCTCCACCATTTTCAAACATTTTTTTCCATACGTAAAAAATGTAATTAAAACTAACCGACGGTCCTTAAAACAACTTAACGAATAAAAGAGGGAACCTAGTATACACTGTTCCTACAAATTTCTAATTCTAAGACCTACAAGAACAAGTTTTTCTACGTCCTTTCTAATTTAATTTTTGAACTTGGCGCAGTTATACAGAAGTTAGTTAAATCGGTCTTTGGGAGTTAATCAATTTTATTCCAATGAATGCTTTTATTGGTTGTGTATCCCAAAATATCCAGAATCAATTTTGGTCTTGTATCCTCTGGTGGCAAACATAGTCCACGTTATAATAAATCTGAAGTATTTTCACTTCTGCGTTCTTGAAAGATTTTATTTGTACTAGGAATACCAGTATAGCTATAGAACACCTACAGTATTTGTACAAAGAAAACGAGGAAATTCAAACAGTTGGTTTAAAATTGAATCTACTATTGAATTCTTTGCTGCAATGCAAACCCCGGACTTGAAAAAACACTTTACATTTGTTAATTTTGAGCCGGCGTCTCTTTGAAAATATAAGATCTTTTCAGAATTCACATACAGTTCACTACTTGATAATTTTTGCTTATATTCCAACGTGCAAATATGTAGATGATTTTCTAAAACTTCCTTTGTGCACATAGTTGGACGGTTTTTAAGAACTTTTCAGCGTTTATAGTCCTGAAGTAAAATTTTACAGATTACCGTACGGGAGGATGAATTTTTTTCAATACAAGAAATTATAAATGAGAATAAAAGTGTTTATATTTTCGTTTTATGTACAAGGAAAGCCGTTAAAAAATCAAACAATGTTACTCTCATAGTTCTTTTATTTTTCCCGTCCAGTGTTCACTACACATTTGAAACACAACAAAATTATCTTTATTTAAACAATTACATTTCACAAAATAATATGCGGAAAATAACTTCTACTCATCTCTGGATACAAATTTAACTCGTATAGGGTTCTGTGTGCGTAAAACCATATCCGTTATAAATTCCATATCTTCTCTCTTATCAATCGGCTCTAATTTGAAACGTCTTAAAATACCACAGAGCACACTTTTCATTTCCAAGAATGCAAAACGTTGTCCAATACAATTTCTAGGACCGGCACTGAAGGGGATATAAGCAAAAGGATGTCTTGATTTCACATTTTCAGGTAGAAAACGATCTGGATCAAATTTTTCTGGATTCTCGTAAACATACGGACTATGGTGTACATCATAAACAAACACATTAACCATTGCTCCTTTTGGTATAAAATAACCGGTAGTTGTTTGTATATCTTCTGAAAGGGTCCTGGCAATAAATGGAACACTAGGATATAATCGCAGAACTTCCTTTAAACAACGATCCATAAAAGTCAATTCTTGAAGTTCCTTATAAGTAGGAGGTTTATCAGATTTGCCTAAGATGTCGATGATCTCTTGATAAATTTCATCCTGAAATTTTCAATTAAAATATTTAATATGTAGATGTTATTTAGAATTAACCTGATACTCTCGATGGTTGGCTAAAGTGAGAAGAGCAAAACAGATTGCAACTGAGGTGGTGTCGTGGCCCTAAAAATAATTAAAAAAAAACATTGATTCTTGTTCTCATGAAAAATTGCTGACTTTTACTTCAAAAATAAAAGTATCGACTTCTTCTCGGATTCCTTTATCATCGATTTCAGCACCATCAGCTTGAGCTTTTAATAATAGGTCAAGCATTGCTAATCGTTTACTTGTCGCATATGAAGTACTCGTATCTAACAGTTGTTTCCTTCTTTCATTAATAACGTTATATGAAAAATTATGGAGAATTTTTATAGTATTTTTAAGCATTTTATGATATTTACTGAAAAAAAATGTATACGGATTTAATAACCATGGTCGACCAAGCCGATGAAGCCCAATTTTCCCAAATTGATAAACTGCATCTTTATAGTTGCGACTAGTTTCAGTTGTCAAATCTAATTCTTTTCCCATTGAAGTTTCAACAATTGACCTTAACGTAAAATCCGTAATTAAAGGAACAACATCAATAAAAGGTTGATTTATATGTTGTTCTAAATTTGAAATTAACTTTGAAGTTTCTTTATTAAAAATATCAACAAATTCTTGCAAAATAGTGAAATGAAAAGCTGGTGTTAAGAGTTTTCGACGATAATGCCATTTAGCACCTAGAAAGTTTCACAGTTGTCAATGATAAATTATTTATGAAAAATTATTAACTTTTACCACTACTTGTCAATAGTCCTGTATCTAGCCATGGTCGTAACAAGTGATACATAATACTTTTTCGCACATTTTTTGTATCAAAAAGAATTAACTGAAATGTAAAACTTTTAAAGAAATATTGAAAAAAAAATTGAATAAAGCTTTACCTCAACATCCTCCGGTTTAAGAATAAAAACAGCAGCCTCATTTACAAGTGAAAGTTTATAAATTGGGTAATAAGAAAGGGCTCTATTTCTGGAGTCTCTGAATATTTGGTCTTGAAAATAGTATAATAATTGACATTATATGAATTATATTAATTATATTATTTTACCTGCAGGTACGATGGCATCAAGAATATTACCCAAGATTGGATATCCTTTTTTTCCAGGAATTTTATTTAAATGGTAAAATTTCGTTGAATACTTCTGATAGAAGAATGAATAAATTATAAAATATATAACCGGTGTAATAATACACAGAAAAATATATAACAACATTTTTATACTATTCGCCTTTGTGTGTCAAGAAACAGACACGTCGGTCTTTCGATTAACGCCTTTCGACGATTACACTTAATTTGTCGGCCCCGTATAAATACATCCTCTGCCACCCATAAACGAAAAGTCAACTATATATTTTTATGGGCTTTCCTCTACTGATATCGTTTAAGAGGGCCATACATTGCAACATATGTATTAATCCATACAGGTGGTCCGCTGTCTTTATTCTGATAAAACTGTGCTAAATTTAATGACCGAGTACCTTTTAATTTATAAGTAATTCTCGTAAATCAGACAAACTCAATATATAGTAGAACTTGGCTATAACGACATCTCACATAGTGACAATGTGGTCAAATAGTGGCTTAGACTTGTCGAAATTCATACACACTTATATTTTTTTAGATAGGTACAAGAGTGGTAGTGCTTGGATATAGCGTTACTATTGTCGACATTTCTTGAATGTCGCTATAACCGAGTTCTACTCTATTTAAATCTGTCGTCGGCTACATCACACATTTGTGACCCCTGATAAGTGTCGACCTGAAATGTGAATGTAGACATTAAATTCAAACTCCCAAGGTTGAAACAACTCAATAAAGATAATATGACTACCGTCTTGTCTATTAAAAAATGTAAAATTTGTCAACAAAAGTATATTTCATGATTCATTACATCCGGGCGGATATAGAACAGATAAACTTTAGTTTATTGTCAGAGAAGGTGAGCAATTAATACATTTAACTAATATCGGTTAATCCTCTCCACTAGTAACGTGTGTAAACGATCATTTAGGCGTGTCGTGTTATGTTAATCTTGTTGTTAAATGTAAGCTATGAGGAAGCTACAGCATTTTGAATACGGCCCTGTTTTAAGCTACTAATTTCTGAAGTCCAAGCGAACAAGTCAAATCCTCATTGAGCAGCCAGTCAAATCATACAAAATTTCAATCAACACTTTGGTTAAAACTATCCAAAAAAATAAAATGATCATTGCATGAAATTTTCGCTTAGCGGAGGCGAAAGGATCTGGTTTACACCCGGCGCCTCCACCATTTTTCAAACATCTACTAAAATATGACTTGCCCTAATCCTACTTTCACAACTTCTTATTTGCATCCCTTTTATATATTAGATGGAATACTAATCTGTGTATCAAATTATGAGTGAACTGGAAGTAAAACTATGAGGATAGGAGTTTTTTTTTAAAGCTTAATACTGTCAATTTACTGACTGTGAGTTAAGTTTGTCGGTTCAGATTAAATCTGAATCGCTTTTATCAGATACTTATGTCTACATTGGTTACACGATAATGAAAATGTTTTAGACAAATTCTCTGATTGAAAATTAATCAACACAAAAACAACAATGTTTTTATGATTACATATTTATTTTTCGTATACAGTGTTCGTCAAACATTTTCAATAATTTTTTAAAATATAGGTAAAAATTCCAACAATAAGTAGATGATAATTTCTACCCTTCTCTGGATAGAAATTTAACTCGTATACCTTTCTGTGTTCGTAACACCAAATCTGATATAAATACTAGATCTTCTCTCTTATCAATCGGTTCTAATCTGAAACGTCTTAGAATACCACAGAGCACACTTTTCATTTCCAAGAAAGCAAAACGTTGTCCAATACAATTTCTAGGACCTGCACTGAAAGGAATATAAGCAAAAGGATGTCTTGATTTCACATTTTCAGGTAGAAAACGATCTGGATCGAATTTTTCAGGATTCTCGTAAACATACGGACTATGGTGTACATCATAAACATATACACTAACCATTGTTCCTTTTGGTATAAAATAACCGGTAGTTGTTTGTATATCTTCTGAAAGAGTTCTCGATATAAATGGAACACTAGGATATAATCGCAGAACTTCCTTTAAACAACGATCCATAAAAGTCAATTCTTGAAGTTCCTTATAAGTCGGAGGTTTATCAGATTTGCCTAAAATGTCGATGATTTCTTGATAAATTTCATCCTGAAATTTTCAATTAATACGTTTAATATTTAGATGTTACTGAAAATTGACCTGATATCCTTGATGGTTAGCTAGGATTAGAAGAGCTAAACAGATTGCAATTGAGGTGGTGTCGTAACCCTAAAAAATTAAAAAAAAAAACGTTGATTCTTCTTCTCATGAAAAATTGCTGACTCTTACTTCAAAAATAAAAGTATCGACTTCTTCTCGGATTCCTTTGTCATCGATTTCAGCACCATCAGCTTGAGCCTTCAATAATAGGTCAAGCATTGCTAATCGTTTACTTGTCGCATATGCAGTACTCGTATTTAATAGTTGTTTCTTTTTCTCATTGATAACATTATTTGAAAAATTATGAAGAATTCTTGTAGTATTATTAAGTGTTTTGCGATATTCACTAAAATAAAATATAAATGGATTGATCAACCATGGTCTGACAAGACGATAAATAAAAAGTTTTCCAAATTGATAAACTGCGTCCTTATAGTTGCGACTAGTTTCAGTTGTCAAATCTAGTTCTTTCCCCATTGAAGTTTCAACAATTGACCTTAACGTAAAATCCGTAATTAAAGGAACAACATCAATAAAAGGTTGATTTATATGTTGTTCTAAATTTGAAATTAACTTTGAAGTTTCTTTATTAAAAATATCAACAAATTCTTGCAAAATAGTGAAATGAAAAGCTGGTGTTAAGAGTTTTCGACGATAATGCCATTTAGCACCTAGAAAGTTTCACAGTTGTCAATGATAAATTATTTATGAAAAATTATTAACTTTTACCACTACTTGTCAATAGTCCTGTATCTAGCCATGGTCGCAATGGGTGATAAACAAGACTCTTTTGCACATTTTTTGTATCACAAAGGATTAACTGAAATTAATGTAAAACTTCTGAAGAAATATTGAATAGAAATTAAATAAAACTTTACCTCAATATCCTCCGGTTTGAGAATAAAAACACAAGGTTCATTTACAAGTGTAAGTTTATAAATTGGATAGAAAGAAAGAGCTCTATTTCTGAAGTCTTTGAACATTAGGTCTTGAAAAACATATAATAATTGTAATTATATTAATTTCACTTAAGTAGCTATATTATTTTACCTGCAGGAACGATGGCATCAAGAATATTTCCCAAAATTGGATATCCTTTTTTTCCAGGAATTTTATTTAAATGATAAAATTTCGTTGAATATTTCTGATAGAAGAATGAATAAATTATAAAATATATAACCGGTGTAATAATACACAGAAAAATATATAACAACATTTTTATACTATTTGCCTTTGTTTGTCAAGAAACAGACACGTCGGTTTTTCGATTAGCGCCGATTGCTTTTAATTTGTCGGCCCCGTATAAATACATCCTTTGTCGCCCATAAACGAAAAGTCAACTATCAATTTTTATGGGCTTTCCTCTACTGATATCGTTTAAGAGGGCCATGCATTGCAACATTATTAATCCATACAGGCTGTCCGCCCCTCGACGTACCCCGGCGGAACGCCTATATGTATCGACATATGTATGTATCATGTAAGGCTGTTTTTATTCTGATAAAACTGTAGTATATAGTGCTGAATTTAATGACCGATTACCTTTTAATTTACAAATAATTCTCATTAATCAGACAAACTTGCTATATAGTGGAACTTGGCTATAACGACATCTAACATATTGACAATGCAGTCAAAGAGTGACTCAGATTTGTCGAAATTATTCGCTATAGTAAATTCAAGAGTTTATGCAATTTTGGAAAAGATATTGAAAACTATGCATATAAGAGCGTACCGCTCGGATATAGCGCTACCATTTTCCAAAAATCTTCAATGTCGCTACAACCGAGTTTTACTCTATTTAAATTGTTTGTCGGCTATATCATACAGTTGTGACCCCAGATAAGTGTCGACCGGTTATATGAATCTAGGCACTAGAAAGTTGAAACAACTCAATAAAGATAACATAACTACCGTTTTATTCATTAAATAATGTCAAATTTGTCAATAAAATTTTATTCTACAGTCAATTTCATTTTCAACAATTTTTCAAAATGTAAGTAAACATTCCAACAATAAGTAGACGATAATTTCTACCCTTCTCTGGGTATAAATTTAACTCGTATAGGGTTTTGCGTTCGTAAAACCATATCCGTTATAAATTCCATATCTTCCCTTTTATCAATCGGTTCCAATTTGAAACGTTTCAAAATACCACAAAGAACACTTTTCAATTCCAACAAAGCATATCGTTGTCCAATACAATTTCTAGGACCTGCACTGAAAGGAATATAAGCAAAAGGGTGTCTTGATTTCACGTTTTCAGGTAGAAAACGATCTGGATCGAATTTTTCAGGATTTTCATAAATATACGGACTATGATGTATATCATAAACATGTAAATGAATCATTGTTCCTTTTGGTATAAAATAACCGGTAGTTGTTTGTATATCTTCTGAAAGAGTCCTCGAAATAGATGGAACACTAGGATACAATCGTAGAATTTCTTTTAAACAACGATCCATAAAAGTCAATTCTTGAAGTTCTTTATAAGTAGGAGGTTCATCAGATTTGCCTAAAATATCGATGATTTCTTGATAAATTTCGTCCTAAAATTGTCATTTAAAATATTTAATATTTCGATGCTGTTTAGAATTAACCTGATACTCTTTATAGTTAGCCAGGATTAGAAGAGCAAAACAGATGGCAACTGAGGTGGTGTCGTGACCCTAAAAAATTAAAAAAAAACACGTTAATTCTTGTTATCACGAAAAATTGCCCACTTTTACTTCAAAAATAAAAGTATCGACTTCTTCTCTGATTCCTTTATCGTCGATATCAGCACCATCAGCTTGAGCCTTTAATAGTAAGTCAAGCATTGCTAATCGTTTACCTGTCGCATATGAAACACTCGTATCTAATAGTTGTTTCTTTTTTTCATCGATAACATTATTTGAAAAATTATGAAGAATTCTTATTGTATTATTAAGTGCTTTACGACATTCACTGAAATAAAATAAAAATGGATTTATCAACCATGGTCTGACAAGACGATAAATAAAAAGTTTTCCAAATTGATAAACCGCATCTTTATAATTACGGTTGTTTTCCGATTTCCAATCAAGTCGTTTTCCCATTGAAGTTTCAACAATTGACCGTAACGTAAAATCGGTAATTAAAGGAATAACATCAATATAAGGCTCGTTGATATGTTTTTCTATATTCGAAATTAACTTTAACGTTTCTGCATTAAAAGTATTAACAAATTCTTGTAAAATACTAAAATGAAAAGCTGGTGTTAAGATTTTTCGACGACTATGCCATTTGGAACCTAAAATCGTTTTATAATTCTCAATTTCCAAACAATTAAGGATAATTATTGTAATTTTTACCATCACTTGTCAGCAAACCGGTACCCAGCCATGGATGCAATAAGTCATATATATCACCCTTTTTCAAATTTTTTGTACTTGAGAGAACCAACTAAAATTGAAGGAAATGTTTTTTTAAGGAAAATATCAAAGAATTACCCAAATATTACCTCAACATCTTCGGGTTTGAAAAGAGAAACAGCAGCATCATTTAGAACGGAGTAATGATAAATTGGATAATAAGAAAGAGCTCGAATTCGATCATCTCTAAACAATTGTTCTGCGAATTATTGTTATTGTGATAATTTCATTTATGTTATCATAATTGAGAGTATTTTACCTGAAGGAACAAGAACATTGAAAAGGTTACCAAAAATTGGATATCCTTTTTGTCCAGGAATTTTCTTCAAATGGTGAAATTTCGTTGAATATTTCTGATAAAATAATGAATAAACTATAAACGCAATAATAGGTCCAATAATGTACAAAAATATATAGAAGAACATTTTTGCAATAGTTGCACTTGTGTACTGAAAAACAGTTAGAATAACAAGTTTTTCTGTTAGTCTAGGTTCCAAAGTCGCAAGGTTAAATCTATTGAATTAAGTAGTAGATAATGATAAGATTGGTATGATAATTGAAGTGCATACCATTTTTCTATAAAAATGAGGAATGACAGTTTTTCCGATAAGGACATTGAAAGTCGGCGATTTTTCCATACGATAGTATCGTTTTAACATTCATAAAAATTTCCGGCCATTGCAAAACTGGTATGATTATAATATACATGATTACACCGAGTGTACACTGATAAAGATTTGCGTTAAGTGGCATCCACAAGTCTTGATGGGCATACTTCTGTGTGCCAGCTGGTTGAAGTAATGAGACATGCACACGCTTGGAGTATTGACTCCAACCAGCTGGCCCACAGAAATCCTAGTTTACTCAAGTATCCCCTATCAGGAAGTTGTAGCGTGTGGATACCATTTTATTGTACGCACAACGTAAATCTTTATTTATTTTTCTGGTGATCTGAAATTTCCCATTGTCGTGCATAAAAATTTTCATATTAAAATCATTACATAACAACATATAGGGCACTGTTTCCTGCTTTGGAAAACCACAACGTACAATACACGCCTTGTTCCGATTGTTATCGTGCACGCAACATAGAAAAGCTTCCTGTTCCATTCATTAAATACCCTTTTGAAAACGCCCTTTTCAGTGTGGGTGGTTGTGTATATACCAAAGATTTAAGTCTTTAGATTTTCTAACATTACATTCATTTATCATTTAAACAGTATCGAATTTTATGTCAAACCAATACCGACGTCATTATTGTCGATAAGAAAAGAACTGTACGTCATCACAAGGCGATAAATATTGACAACATAATGAAATATTGAATGATGGTTGCTAAAATTACAAAATATAACCTTGATATGAATTTATTTCTTATTTTAGACAATTTACTTTGAAAAAAAACAGAATTGCAGTCATAAAATGGAAATGATAGATATTAAGGGTCAATCCTATAAAGATAAATCAATCTTTTCCCATGCTATTGGCTGTAGTTCCATTTAAAACAGTTTTATGTGAATAGAAGACTGGATAATTGAGTTCTGAAACGAAAAACTAATAAATTCCAGAAAATACTACAATTGTCTACAAGTCCAGTAATAATAAGTGGAGGAAATTCGACCAAAACCAATTAGTAAATAGTTATTGCCCTGTTTGTTGAATTTATTTCTCCAAAACTAAATTTGAAAGTTAATATAGGCGTATATTTTGCAACTATAAATCAAAATTAATGCTAAAGACAACTCCTAACTTTCTGAACTTAATCTAATTGTAACTTAAAATGTCCTAAATAGAACGAATCGATCCCAATAAAAGTCAAAATATTATGTGTGCCTTAACATCTGTAAATAAAAGTTTCAAACTTTACACCTTCCTTCCAGCATGTTTGCTACCAAAAAAACTCGAAGTTAATCAAATTTAAACAGGAAGAAGAACAAAACTTTTCGACACGTGCCGTTTAAGTTGAGATACCTACGTGCTTGCATCAACTATCAAAGAATTAAATCTAATCTTGTTCTAGAATTTCCCGTTTTTTCTATTTCAACAAAAATGTTGTAATCTAAAGTTATCTAATCACGGTCATGTAGTAAAATGATGTATAAAAAGGGCTGTTTTTTTGCGCTCAAATGTTCTTTTGTTGTTATCTAGTTTTCATTCTATACACGATACGAGTAACATTTATGTCTATTGCTATTGTACGAATATGTTGATGTCACCCCACTTTCTGATTCTTTATTGCTTCGACCATCCATTCTCCCTCTAGTTCGTTTCACTATCATTACATCTGGCCCAATTGCCAAAATCCATTTAGATCCATCCGAGCTTCTAATTCACAGAATGTGGGTCCTATAGTCTATTGTTTGTTATCGCATATTTCTTCACCTGTCTCTAACACAATTAGATAATGATGTCCCTTTTCGGGGTAAAATTGTGGTGGTAGTAATCGCAATAACAGTATATTGGTATAGCTTTAACCGTGACAGTGAAGGCGACGGCGCAATTTAATCACTTCTCTCATACCGCCCCCATAGATTTTTGGCAACGGTTCATCCGCAATAGCGAAACGAAGGGCGCTCGTGCGCGTGTAGCTCCATCGACCGGGCCAGGCCAGCCCTGACCTCGACCCACTAGCACAAAACGGGTCAAAACTGAGGCTGGAATTCCACCACCACCGTTACTGCTTCCGCTACCATCTATACAACCATCGCTGCTACTTCACCTACTTTTTACTAAACCGGCACGGAAATAGTCTAGTTCCGTTCTTTTGCGAAGTCAAGCTTCAATAATAGCGCTTTTGATGACAAATCTGGTTTAGAATTTCTAGTTCAGGTAGAAAGGTTTAAAGTGAATATTATGCAGTCGCTTTACTGGACATTTCCAGGCTTTTCAAAATAAGAGCAGAAATGAATTCAACCTGAAGTTATTTTGAAATATTTCATATATTTTTGTAGCTTTCATAAGCAACAGACTGAAAATAAGTCTAGAAATGAAAACATATTCCAGTTTCATTCAAAAGTCGATTTCAGTTGAATTTCCAAGGGATTTATATAGCTGAATCGAATCAAATTATTTACACTGAACTGTCCCATTATAACATTTGTTGACTAACGACAGACAAATAATTCCAATAATTTTAAACTAAACAATGAAACTACATTACAATTTGTTTGATAAATATTCAAATTAGTACAATTAATATAAATGGTAATTGATTTTTATATATCAACTAGAAAGGATAATACATAACTATTATGCATGAGATCGATTGTTGTGACAATTGTTTCTAAGGATATTATCCTAGAAACGAATCAAGGCTGAATTGGTTAATATTGTCACTATATTGGAAACGAAGTAAACTAGATAAAATGTCAGTCGAGAACTTGGAAAATATAGAAATTGGAAAATCAATAATAATCTAATTGCATTTTTATTATTATTCCATTTATGTGGAACAAGGAACGTTTTCTTCATTACGACTCTTGATCAGTTAAAATTGCATTTTTCAGGTTTTCACTATGATAGTAGAGAACCTC
>JAZBHA010000175.1:60493-78245 GCA_037464855.1 Iselma pallidipennis | reverse complement strand
AAGGAATTTCAAGATCTCTAGGGTCATGATTTTAATCTGTACATGCAACCAATATAAAGTTGTATATTACAATATTAGAATTTTATAGAAACCACACTAATTTTGCAGCAATTATTTGTGATTATTGTATTAATTAATTGATATGGAACACGCAAGCGACAATCAAGAATCGTTCACCGTAAAGTATACAGGTATATTCAAACAAAAGTGTGGTCTTGAGGAGCACGAGAACGATTCCCCTCCTTCAAATGCTGTTATCTCGTTTCAATGCAGAGAGCGATTACTAATATCTGTCATTTCTTCTGCTTTCGTGCTCCTCAAGACCACACATTTATCTGGACATACCTGTATGCAGTGAAATACTGAAACAAATCAATATCGTTGTTGTTTTTTTGTGGAGAATTCAGAAGGAAGATCTTTCGTTAATAGAAACAATTAAATTTGCCAGGCACCCTGGCGCGTTCTAAGTTAGAAATTTTGGTAATTACAGCAACTAGAACGACGTGGGTTGCTACTTGTATTGCAAATCCATCGGCAGTACTTATTAAAAATTGCTAACACGTAAAACCTTTAGGCATTTATTATTGTATTTTAGACCTGTTATTATTAACCTTTTATAAGGTAGTTAAATGGATCCACCTATAGTTGGAACGTATAATAATTATCTTTTCATAATTTATGGTTCTGTCGAAAACGGTTGGCTATTTTTAGCAAGAGACATACCACAATATTAGTGAATGAAAGTAAGATAATTAAAAAAGTAGGTGATAATATAATGTCTTTATGGCTCAATTCATCGGATTTAACGGCTGCAATTTGAAATTCATTAATAAAATTTACATAACGACTATATTGCTGTGTAAATAATGCAATGGAAAATACTAGACTTTTCCACATATCCTGTGTGTATTATAGCTCTATTTACTGAATTGTGCTCAAAAAAATCCAATTTTTTTCATTTATTATTAAACATTTTACAAAGTTCAGATTGCTGGTTAGCTGGTCGATATTGCCAGCGCACGTGGGCGTCTAGCTGGATGGTTGCTGCAACTAACACATATGAAAGATACTTCCGGCAGTTATCCTACAGGATGCACTCTAGGATATATAGGGACGAGAGAAATATTTGACGTCACCACCACCACTACCACCACCATTTCTACCACCGGGCGTTGAAATGTCAGAGTTCGTCGCTAGTCTCTGTGCCAATCGATATAGCACCCAGTACAACACCCAGCCGGGTTCTGTCTATGCCATAGCCAAGGTCCCGGAATTTCCCTTTTTCACACCGCCCCCATATATACCTAACCATTACAAACACAAAATAAACAGAATGCAAAAAGGAAAACAGATATTTTTTTATCATTGATCAACCGATAAATTATTATTGAAAACAGACAGGAGACGAAAAAATTAATTTAAAAATAAATTAAAATCGAAAATAACAACAACCAGTGGAAAGAAATTAAAAATTAATAAAAAAGGACCAGAATTTTTCATTTCCTGTAAATTCTTCCACTAGGCTACATTCTAATTATAATGATAAATATTTAATAAAAATAAACTTATTTCTCTTGTTTCCAGAAAAATATTCAAATTTAAAAATAAATTGGGTAAATTGGGAAACAGGCCAGAAAATTATTAAACACAGACTGCCTAAAATAGATTGCTATTAAAATTAATTGGATAAGTTTTTCGTTAAAATTGCCAGTTAACGTCTAGGATGAGGAAAGGGCGTCAAATAATTAAATATTCAGTCTAGTTACAGTTAGTTGTTAAAAAACTGTAAATTACTTATCATATTCATTTGAAGGCACATTCTTCTTAATGATAGAATTAATTAATTATAAAAGAAAATCAGTAACAACAATAGACAGTCACGATATTCTTTGTCATGATAATTAAATTTAGTGTCAGAATTACAGCTTGTTTACAAATGTTGATTTTTTATTTGAATTAACAATGAATTTTTTTTTATATTCCCGAACAAAAAATTTACATTGCGCTCATTATTTTGTGTACAAACAACATAAAAAGTATTAGGTACAACATACATAAACATCATTAGTCTCTCCCGGCGCATCCACCATTTTTACACATATCCATATAAAAACATTTCCCTAAGACAACTATCAGTTTTCGTTACTGTATTTTTATAATTCAACCGGAAATGACAAGCAAATACTACAAAAAAGGCTTTAAGAGAAGCAAAAAATTGTTTTTTCATCAAAACAATTACTATTAGCAGACTGGAAACCTTCTAAATTAACATTAATTAAAATTAGGATCCCATGAAATTTCGCAAGAAAATCATGTAGATTAAACCTAAGCTGTACAAATATTGATATTAAGAGTTTAAATTCAAGATGATAAAAGCTAGAATTTCGATCAATACATCCATATTTTATACCCAGTTTCCTTAATTACATTGTGATAATAATCGACGCTTTTCAGCCCGCCTACGAATTATCCTTTAACCCTTTCTACCGAAATTAATTTATCTACCTATCTCACTCCTTTTCCCCCGCTAATGTATTATTGCAGTAAATACGTGTATGTATACAACAGACACACCTTTTTGTTGTTACTAGAATATTAACTTTAATTAATTATAATTTTTGGCGTATATAGTCAAACAATAAAATTCGAATTATTAATAGTATTACGAGTTATTTGTTGAAAAGGAAGAGATCAAATTTACTAAATGTGAAAAGTTGGAATGTTTAAATTGTTAGGTAAGAGCAAATCGATTTGACTGACGATCAAACTACCTCAATTTGTCTTAAAACGAAAGCTATTTACGAAATAGGCAAAACTTTAGAGTACAGTTGAGCGACTACTTCATAAAATTATTAAATTTATTGAGAATTATTATTATTATTCCCTTTATGGCGTAATTCTTGATCGTATATTAAGAATTCGTTGCATTTGTAGTGCTGGTGACTTTGATTTTGTAACCATCGTAGATCTCGGCAACACTAAATCAAATCCCCATAAAATGTTAGTGAAGCTCTGCATTACTAACCGAGTAACTCTAATGTAAGTTCCTAGATATTATCGTAGAGTAGATAGAACAGATCGTTCAGTAAACGAGATAGGACTGGACAAGGAGGAAACACTTTAGAAATTAACGTGAATTCAAGTTGTAATTGCAAATTGAACTCGTCAAATATAAAGTCGATTGGAAAGCTGTTTTATTTCACTACATTTCGAATATCTACTCTGACGTAGTTTTTTATGTCATTGCTATAGTAACTTTCCTCCATTCCTCGTATGTTGACTTGTTTGTTGATGTCTTGAAACTAATCTAGTTCTGGTTGTTTGGAGATAGAATGTCGACAAATATCATTATTTCGGATGAGGATACACTCTCAACAATTTTTGTCGTCTTTATCCTCAAAAATATTATGTAATCCTTCGAACTAGTTCTACCCCCTTATAGTAGCTTCGATCTAATGAAACGACTATGAGGGCAGTAAATAGTGACTTTCGATAGATATCTTTTAATCAAAAACTGTATGTGTTTTTGTAATTTTCTGCCACTTTCTCCGATACAGTCTGGAATTGTTTCATGTTTTTGCTTCAAAATTCTTTATTTCCTTTTACTAAATTTGCAGCATTCAAAAACATGTTGCTGCTTCTATTGATCAATGCTAATTTTTCCAAATATCTTGTTCCATCATCAGATATAATCCGATAATCTTCGTAAAATATGCGATAACCACAGCAATAACAACAATAATAGCAAGAATATTAACCGTATCGTAAATATTCATGATGCTACCGATACTGTTTGTCAGCAAAAATCAACGTTTTGTTATTAAAACACAAACACAACGCACGGTATACAAATAACGTAATTGTTATGTTGGGAAAATGCAATTTAAATGTTGCATGAAAATTTTAATAGTTCACATAATGCCATTCAAAAGAAAAAAAAGGGAAAAGACGCCAGAAACAAAGGCAACTAAAAAAATTATAATAACAAAATAAAACGGTAAGAAATAAATAGTTAGTGGTCTGACATGCAAACTACTGTCTGGCACGCTAACCCAGTCCACGAGTATAAAATTAAAGGAATTTACCTAATACACGTGTACACAATAAGATTATTAATAATTAGAGTAAATACATATAAACAATTTAATAATACGTATAATGTGTTGTATATTTTGGAAGCAGCGAAATGGAAAAAACCATCTAATTTTCTTAATTCAAATTATAAATTTTATACCTAATTAAATTAACCGGAAAAAAAATTACGATCAAATATAATTAGGAAAACCCCTCAGAACTTCGAGAGGAGTTTCGTAACTCAAATTTTCAACAATTTGAATAATTAAGAATAAAGATTACATGTAAGTTTTCTTCCTGTAGTAAACGGCGGCGTGTTATACCGTAGGCAAACCGGGAAATTTCCCTCAGGCCTCAACCGGAAAGGAGTCGCAGAGAAGCCAAAAAGGCAGAATTCTCCCATTTTTTGGTTGTTATTTGTATTATAAGCGAGCACCTAAAGTTTATCTGCCGCAAGGCCCTTGAGATACTGCTGGTAGCAAGTCTCAAGATCCCGAAATGATTTTCTTATACTGAACTTTCAAACCAGTATTTCCTCGGTAGGCAGGTATTGAAATGATTCGTTTACTATCGTCAGATCAATATTACACAATACCACTGGAAGTTGTTTTACCAGACAACAGTAAGCTTTAAGCTGGTACTACCTACTCGTATTGTTCAAGAATAAGTTACTAATTAATCCTACATTTCCTTTGAAATGGAAAAACTGATACTTCTCCTGTGAAGTTCTACAAAAGAAAAGCATTGATAGCACTTATGTCTCTGATGGAAATTTAATGGAAGCCCTTTAGATTGTGGTTGAAAACGATAAATTTCACGGCTCTAATGTTGATAATTCTTCATTGAGATCGACGATATCACAATAAAATTACGATCGCTAATGATGGGAAAAGTAGAAAAATTAAAAATGTTGAGAAAATGAAAACCGAAATTAATGTTGATCTACTTTTTATTGTTTTTGTTTTATTAAGCCTATCGTCATTATTATTTTGTGCCATAAATCATGATCATAATAATATTTAAATTTCAGCAGACTTCATCTACTGTTTACTTAAGAAAGTTAATTTTGTTGTCTAACTGTACGACAACAATGTTATACAATGGATTTAAGCAAACCCGCTTTAAACATATAATAATTAAAACTGAGTAAAGTTGAAGGTAAACATAAACCGAATATTTTGGCAGGCTTCCTTATTAAAAAAAAAAGAATTATGCAGTTGTATTGATTAATTTTCGTTGACGTACTCCTTAATGCAATAATTATTTGTGTGTGCCCTTGGTTTGTTTAAGGTTTCACGATTAAAACCATGTCATATTTACCAGTGAACCATATTTTCACGTAACACTTTACACATCTAAGTAAACTTGACCTATTCCTATAATTAACGTAAACAGGATTCGGTTCCTTCGTTGTTAAACTGATTAAACAAGAAATATTTGTGCAGTTAATCCCCCAATAATGATTTACATTCATTTCAAATTTGCTGAATAGTTTCTATAAGACACCCTTATCCAAAAACCAAACTGGGTCATCCCTTTGATATCTATTTTCTCTCTTCTCTCCTCCTTCTCCTCCTCGTATCAACATCTATACTCTTATCATGATCAGTATTCAGTTTCCACCCTTCTATCATGTCATTAAATAAAACTTTGCCGTCATTGCCATTCTTCTATTACTTCATTCTCTTTCTTCTATTACAAAACGACGGAAAAAGAAGAGAAATTCAACACACAAACACACACTAAAATAGGCCGAATAAGATCGATCTGGCCTTGATGGCGGAGGCGTTTTTGTATGTATAGTGCCGTTGTGATAAACGAGAAGGGAGCAAAGTTTTCGTTGTATTGTATATATGTACGTATGTATAATCTATATAGTATGTATGTGTTTGTGGGTATATAGCAGAAAGAGGCTGTAATGCTTCCTGGCAGCTGGAATCGATTTGCTTTGGGCGGCGGCAACGACGACGACGACGACGGTGGCAGTAGTGGCGGCGGCAGAAGCGCCACGACTATAGTCCTGGGCCAATATGACCCACTTCCCGATTTCAACCCCACCCAAATTTGGCCCGGTAATGAAAACGGCCAGAATTCTGGACTATTAGTCAAAATGTCAGCGGTTCATACAAATGCCAATTCAAGTCTTTTAATCGAATTCAAATAGTATTTATGATAATTCAGAGTTTTATTCAAATGAAAAGAATGGCTGCCGGTGAATATTTTAATGGAAGTAACAGCGACAGAATTATACTTTGCCAGATTTATTTGTCTCAGAATCGTTGCAGATGTTGAAATAGCGTTTAAAATAGTTGAGAAAAATTTAGACATAAACAAAATCTTATAGGCTGCCAAAATTAAAACAGAAATTTAGCAAGATATCCACTTGTTTGCAAGACGTAAAAAAATTAACTTGATACAGACCCACTTATATCTAAAAACACTGTAATCCGGTGGATATTAGATCGTAATGATTTCAGGAAACTGCATTAAAATATTAATAATTTGCTTTGAAATTTAAAACGAACTGTAGAAATTGATAAATACAGATATAAATCTAACTTGTAGATCCTTTGCGGTAAGCCGGAATTGTAACTAATAGTGACTAGTTCCCTGAAATATCTAAACTTTTCCGACATGATTAATAATATCGTAATTTAAACTATATTTAACACTGTCGTAGAATTTATATGCTCGAGAAACGACGATAAATACTACATATTACTCTTGCATATAATTTTTTTGTTTTAGAGAATAAAAGCGAATAATAGAAGACACCATATAGTAAGAAAAATTCTCTTTACTTTACATCTAACTCACTGAAATTCTTTCTAATCTTCTCATTCATTTATTTAAGTAATATCCTTGATTCATGGTTCATTACTGGTGAAAACTCTTTCGCTTGGAAGTCACTATCCCTCAAAACTATATCTGAACCCCCAGCTAAGAAAGGGAAACTGAAACTTATGTTTACTAATAGGTACAAGCACCTTTCTTTGGGGGGCACATCACTCAAGTTTGGAACTCCGTGAAGTCTCCCAGCTTTAAGCCTCAAATAACTGAGTCTGCCACCAATTATTGTTTACAATAGGATTTGAAACCATAAGGTTGTTTAAAGTCTATATTTTATTTGCAAAAGTGACTTTTAGTTTCATTATAGTTAGTTATCCTTGTACTTCAGGATTAAGGATTAATCTACGAAAAATTCTAAATCATATGTTTAAATATAGACTTGTATTCTGTTGTATTTGTAAATAATGTGAAGGATATCAGTTGAAAACAACAGCATTAATAATGCAATGACCTAAATCCATCAATGAAGATACCAACTTTAGGTTTTTTTTGTTTTAAATTAAATAAAAAAAAACACAGGTAATTCATTGCAAAATCCATTAAAACACAAAACAATAAATCGAGTATCTACCGTAACTAATCGATTTATCCAATTAAAGGCAAAAAACTTTCCAATTTTGCAAAATTTTTATTAAAATATTCAATTATATAATTTAATAATTCATTCAGATTGCTTTTAAAGAAGAATATTTTTATTTTTAATCATTGCTTCTATTTCTTGATAGGTATTTGTTTAGAAAACACATAAATAAACATAAATAAATAAACGAAATTTTTTAGATTGAAATTGAAACTTGGCAACAGCTAAACAAAATCGCCCACCAATATGGAAATGGGGCATTTAATCAATAAAAGACTACGACAACAGCATTAACAACAGCCGACAACGATGAAATCAAATCACAACAACAACAACAAAAAAACACAAAAAAATATATGTAAAATAGACAGCTTAAAAAATTATATGTAATCTTATCATATAGCACGTTTGTTATTTTATTTTTTTCGTAAATGTAGAAAATTTTCCACGTAAATTGTTGTGACGGATGTCGTAGATAAATATTAATGTTGTGTGTGCCGGTTTTTAAGAATCATTATAAATTTGTAAAAAATATTCATTGTAGGCGGTAGTTTTTATTAGAGTTGAAATAAAGATACCATTAATCCTGGTATTTTATGGCTGAAATGCACAAGACAAGCTATATGGAAATGTTCCTGAACAGTTTCAGTGAGAGAGAGATTTTGACGAGAATGCACTACCCTTTTCAGGTCGATTGGTATTGAATGACAGAATCGGTTCTAGAGGATTCTCTTGCACTATAGCGCTACTTTTTTCAATAGTTGCGAATAGTCAATAAAAATGGAATTGTACTTTAAATTTGTTATTTTAGAAGACCTCAAATTGAACGAGTTATTGATTCAAGTACAGAAAACATACGTTTATTGAAACAAACAATTAACAGTTTAGTAAATATGAGTTAGAAAAACAAAAACAATGAGATGAAATTCCTATCAAAATCAATTTATTAAGGTAATTAAGTGAAGTTTTTGTTGTAAATTACATCAAAAAAACAACAATAAACAGCAGACAATTGTTGCAATATTTGATAATAAAACAATATAAAATGTATAGATAGTAGATATTACACAATTTAGTACATTTATCGTTAGTGATTTACTTTACTACAGTAACGATAATTTTAATGTTGGAACCATTTAACCGAAGATTTCACCAACACGTAATAAATACGGGTATAGGTAGGTATATAACCCTGACTTTAATCAGCATTTATTTAATAATACAAAATGAACACATTGTCAAGGTTATAAAACGTAAAATATTGAATAGTTACGTTTATATGACGATTTATTATCAATTATTACTCTCTCTCTTTAGTTTCGATTTTTATCAAATATTTACACTTGTATTGTAATTTCAATTAAATAATTCATAAACAAATAATAATTATTGATTATAGGTACACCGAAAGAATGATTTTTCGATTTTATTTTTTTTTTGTGGTATAATATGTGTTGATATTGTGGTAAAATATCAGCACATGTTTGTTTGGTTATTAAATTTTATCAGCAGGTATACGAAATATTTTTTGAATATAATCAAACACCAACTATTATAATAATATCATGTTTATAATGAATGATCAACAAATTTTGTGCAATATTACATGGCATATTAAATTTATATCTTTATTTGAAATAATAAATTTATGGGTGGAATTTTCTTATAATAAAAACGGTGCAATAAAACATAACAATAGGTAAATTATGCAACAAGAATTTTCGAAAATTACCCATTTTCCGCCAGTTTTGTCGGGTAAAAATTGAAACAATTTAGATAAATAGTATTAAAATGAGGAAAATTAGTCAGATATATTGTAAATAAACCATAAATTATAAAATACAGTCCTTAAAATTGAATACTCATTCAATAATACGTGAAGGATTACTGTTATCTCAAAATAACCAAAGTTTAAGCTCAACGTAATCAAAGAAAACATTCAATAGGATTCTATAGCAAGTCATCATCATTATTGACAGTTGAATGGTATTCTGTAAGCAAATCCTCGTCAAGTTTCTGTTAACGATTCTCTTCCCACCAATTTACAGTCGAAAAGAAAGCTTAAGGCTCATTTATTCTTTGGTTCCTTTGTGAGCGAAGCAAAAGGAGTCGATGAGGACTACGTACAGGATACCGACAGTCAGAAAAGCGAAAATGATAGTAACTTCTTATAGAATCCTACCGATTATTATTGTTGGAATAACGAAAACCATATATTTTTGAAAATAAGGGATTTCTAGCCACTGTAGAGATAAGAAAAGCAGTTAACTCCATGTGTCTGGAAACAATAAATCCACCAGAACTGGCAAACAATTTGATTAAAAAAGCATCAAAAATAATTAAGAGGGTTTTTATGAAATTCCATATAATGGAAGCTAAAAATAAAATTTAATATAAGTAAAATTAGAATTAAATAAATGGAGAAGGTAGAGAAGATGTGGAGGCGTGTAAATACGAAAAAATCAACGAAAACAGTTGAAAATTAAAAATTAGAGCATTCCCCACTTGGAAATATAAGAGACGTTTGGGGAAAATCTGATGTAACTTATTTTAGATGAAGATAAATTTTTCCTACTAACGTCACGAAATTTTCTGTACAATATTTACAAGTTTCAATGTCATTGGGCTTAAAAATCATCAGACTTTGTCGAGACAATGATAACGATAAGGAACAATATTTTATTCGATATAAAAATAATTTAAATTGTAATAGCACCATGAGCCATCTGAAGCAGCATCCACACAGTCAAGTCTCTGGGTTGCGCATGTAGTAACTGGTCGGAGTATTTACTCCAACCGGCTGGTGCACATACAACCCAGTTGACTCAAGATACTTGGGCGCATGGATGGCGCTTAAAGTGGGGAATTTTCAGTATTCCTAATAGTAACGAAATTGAAAATGTTGGAAAAAAAGCCGCACAAACACCCATTGGTGGATTAATGAGATTTAATGTTGTCCTCGATCAGCACCCCTAAATTATCCCAGAAATTACCATTTTACGAAATGTTAATTAAGAATGAAAATACCTTCGACAGTGAACGCCCATAAAGTGTATTTTTATAGTGGTACGTGTTTTCAAAAAAGAACGTGCGTTATAGGTTAAACGACAATACCATCAACATAGAAGTAGTAAGACTTTAACAAATGTCTCTATTAAAATAAAGAGAATAAATGAATATTATCGGTACTATCAAAGAGTGTATAATAACAGTTTTCATTTCATTAATAAGAATTTGCTTCTAAAGTATAATGTAGAATGAAATATCTTCAGTACCTATTTAATTCATGGCTCTACTTTTCGCAATTTCTTAAAATTTCATGACCGTATAAAATAGTTTTATCGAAAATTTTTGGTGTTTCCATACTTTACCCGACTAAATTATTCACATAATTTCTATTCACGTGCAGATTTTAACTAAAACAGTTCGTGACAAATAAAATTTGTAATTTTCCTAGCGATTTTCCATGAGAACCATTTTTTATAATAACAATACTTGGACAAGGAAAAAATAGTAAATTAATATAGCATGGGCGTAGAGAGAATGTGATTTTTGAAGACTCAAAATAGTAGGAAGCTGTACGATAAACCAAACAGGAAACAGTACCGTGAATGAATTCGGAAAAATTGTGGATGAATGAACCGAAAGATGAGTGAATTAAAGTGGGAAGCCTTTCAAAGTTTTATAAGGAAAAAGGGAAGAGAATCTAAGAATACCGAAAAATCTCTCAAAGAAACTTCATTTAATATTTATTTGTCCCAAATGTTTCTTATTAATGCGTAAAATGCAAATTTGAAAAACAGTTCTAATTGTTTCATGTTACTGTTTCTATTAACAATACGTTAATAATTAAGAATCTGCGATTAAGTGGATATTTCTAGTTAGTTTCCTAGTAGTTTAGAATTTTCTCGATATTGTTCTATTTCAAGAACTTTTCCAAGGATAATTAAATTAATATATTCCTCTCCATGATTCTCCCTGGAACTCCATATACGAGATTGAAAAAAAAATTATATTGCAAGAAATACAATAATAAACATAAATTGTTGGGATTACTGGTAACAAGTCCAAAGGATAAAGATAATTTTTATATTTTTATATTAGCTAATAATTCTCTTTTTATTGTATAAAAATAAGATACAAACTGGCAATCTTTTTTCCTATATATTTACATATTATTTATATACATATAATCGCTTTACATCTTTGTATAGAGACGTCGACGTCAATCAGCATGGTCGGCGTCGTTAGTTTGCCACGTGACCACGTGACTTTTCTCAATATATTCCACATTTCAGTATCTGACAAGTTTTTGCTTTTTATATCTTCTCCAACTAACGTCACAATTTAATTTAACAAACAGACATATTCCTAAAACAAAAATATTTCGAAATAGAAATAGCTGCATGCTAGTTTTACCAAATAAGGAGAATTCTAATTGAAATTATTGAAATAATAATAATTTTCAGTGAAAATGTTAAATGAAATTGAGATTCAGTTCTTTGATCATTCATGAAACATTGAACAAAGATTATAGATCGTTTACAATGGTAATGTGAAGTAATTTTCTATCGTTTTACATATTAATGAAATAATTTTCGTAGAAATATCGACCAAAACTCTTTCTTCAAACTCTTAATCGTACTAAACCATAAAAGGTGAACTCTAAATTCGCATTTATTAATAATTGAAAAAATGAAGATTTGGAGCTATTTCCAGGCGTAAGTGGATTTCTTATCAACAAGAGTAACTCCAAGAAAGTTTGTTTAAAATTCGACTCAACTTGACTTGCCCAATGAAACTTCTACAAGCCATTTATTTTTTGGTGTGTTCTCAATTTGTTTACATTTTTTCAGATACTTGTTAAAATGAAGTGAAAATCTTTCAGAAAATTACCCGTGAGAGTAGCAAAAAATGACCAAAAAACAAGACGAGAAATATAGAGAATATATCAGTGTTGACATTGAACTTCAAAAAAAAAAAGGTAAACGGAGCAAAAAATTGAACATTTTTTCCAACTGATCTCTCTCGACTTTTGTTACAAATTGTATGAAATCGCGATAATTTTTTTCTTCTTAAGATTTTTTCATTGTAAGTGTAATTTATTCTGATCCAGCAAGAAGTTATTACTGCTATAAGTATTGAATTATGAACTCAATATCTGTTAAAGTTTAGAAAAATATTATGAAACAATATGGGGACCGTGATGTTACCAAGGTTGATATTGTTGTCTTGTTAAACAGATTGTTTCAATCAAAAGTTTTAAACTTATAACATAAATATTGAATAAAAATTTATAAATATCTGAAGGTCTTACTATTTTTTTTGTCAGTATTATTATTACCATTATTATTATTTTATTTATCATGTTGTGTCTCTTATTTAAGTACTACACACATATGTTAAAATGACAATACATTATTTGAAGGAAAACCTGTATAAAATGTAATATTTTATTAAGGATAAGCAACACTGTATGAAAAAAATTTATTGCACTAGCAAATTTATTAAAGTACTTTGTCACATTTTCATGAAACTAAATTTATGTATAGACTCCATACTATAGGATATACCAGCGAAGAATCCACCGTCATTTTCACACAAGGGAAATAGTTCGGTGGTACACCCAATGCAAAGGTGCAATCATTCCAATTGCAGTGATTTTAATAGAAATTTTCATAAAATTCTTGATTTTTTTATCAAATTTTATTCATCTTTTCAATGAAGAATCTGTACAGAACTCGTTTCTTTTATTTCATTTATATTTGAAGATCATTGTGCTGATGTAAAAAATAATTTAAATATTTCATGAAAACTTCAACTGAAAGAACTGAAAAAGTTTCAGTAATACAATTCAAAAATAACTTTTAATACAATAATTTCGGATTTGTGTTTAAGTATGATCGAGCGTCACGTGTATACTTCTTAAATCACGCGAACATATTATATTTATCATTAAAAATGATCTACAAACTATTGCATAAATGAAAATTGTAGAGAAGCCCAATTGAACCATTCCATTCGTTGTAGTATAGCGTTGATTAATTTACTTTATATTGATTGTTTAAAACACGAATGATGTTGATATAAATATGCTCATGAGTGACCTGAACTCCAACTGGGCTCCAACCTGAAAGAGGCTGAAAATATAGAATTTTTTTCTGTTGCTTTTATGATGGTACGATATAATTTTCAGTTTTAAATGTTACTCCTCTTTGATTTACTTTCTACAGTTTACATCGAAGTTATTAAATTTAAATAAAATCCAAGAAAGGCCAGACGAAAGTAAACGGGAAGGTTCCTTATAAAATTCAATAATCCATGTTAAGTAAAACAAAGCTCTTCTAATGGAGTTTTAACAAATTTAACAAACAAAGAGAAAAATCAAATGTTCATGCTTCTTAATAGAAGATTATTGAAGTATCAACTTTTTGTCGAAAAATATTTGGCAAAATCGAAGATATAGTGAAAAAAATAGAGATTGTTACATTCATCTCGATATTGACAAAGTGACAGCAATTTAGGGAAAAGTGCCAACATCCAGATATGTTGTTACATGTCAAGAAAAACAATGATTAAGTTCGAAAATTTGTCTGAAAATTCTGAATTCTTACAAGTCTCAAGATATATGTATATAGCATTTAAAATTAAACTTCTCGTTAGACAAAAATTATTCAGACAATATTTTTGTAATGTTGCTATTTTGTTCCCTGGTCTTCATAAAAGATGTACTTGAAATAAATGACCTTTCAATTAAGATACGGCTAATTTTAGAATTTTCACCTGGACATTCTGTACATTTCCAAAATTTCCTTTCAGATGTCAAGGTTGTTTTTCTATATACTTTCTGGCAGATGCTCAACCAGTATCCACTTTAGATTCGAACCTTCATTATAAATCGTAGATAAAGGTAAGACGAGAAGAGGAAAAAAAACAACGGAAAGCTGTTTGGAAACACAAAATCGATTTTATTGACAAGAAAGGATGTTTGTATAGATACAGAACAGTTGATGGAAGTTTCCTTTTCGCTTCTCAATTGCCATTAACAATGCAAAACAATATACACGTGTCCGTATACCGGTCTTGATTTTATTTTAAAATTATTTTAATCTGCCAATTTGTATTTGACGAACTTCCAACACAACATACTTTTTGTCTTAAATAGACTATTATATAATCATACTTTGATCAATATCAGTACGGTTACTGTTTAAAGAAATTGGCACATGTTGAAGTATATTTTTCACGAATCATGGAAAAAGAAGCTGACCAGAACAAAAAAAGGACTCGCTGTGTTGTTGTTTCATTTTTAACTTTGGAAATGTTAAATTTAAATTTGCAAATACGTCTTAAAACTATCGGATGTAATAGAAAAATTCTGGACTTGTACCAAAATCCATTTCACAATACAAAAGAATGTTTTTAGATTGAGTGTATTTAGGTTACAGTTAATGGTGACGATCATTCATTTAGGCGAATTGAAAGAGAATTCGTAAATGTATATAGAGATTTTTATTAGCAATGGTAATAACGATATCCGTCTGTCTATCTGTCTGTCATCTACTTTATAGCTTCAACAAAATTGAGTAAACTTTCCAAATAACAACTATAGTTTTGTGTTTGTTAATACAAATACTGTTTCGTTTGTATTTATTAATAGATTATTTGTCTTTGGTTTAATTTCCATTTGATAAATTATTTATTGTAAATCCAGTGTTTAATATTAATAAATTTTTCGAAAGGAAATCATCTGACCTGGCCACAATATTATTATTAGTCTGTTTTAAAATTTCACGGTCAACATGAACAAAAATATCACCTAGCACCCAATTAGAGTAACTATGTGTGTTTTTTTTCAGTAAAACTTTTTTCTTAAATAAGATAGAAACGTATGTCTACAATTACACTTAGAATTAACTGAAATGCTGAAAACACTTAAGTCACTTTATTGCCATTAATGAAAATTTATTTACTGACAACATGTTTTCACACAAATTCCCTCAAGGAGGGGGAAAAAAAATGGGAAAAATCATTAAATATCCATTTACATACAAACGTGTTTTCCCGTCTAAATGGATACTTAAAATAGTGGTAGTGTTTTTATTAAATTGAAAGATGGGTGTGACCTCAATAGAGTTGCCAAAAGAGACTTTTCGCATTTCGCATTGAATGAAATTGCACCCAATTTTGGCTTGATGCAATCCAACAAACAATAATACTGTGGTTTTCTAGAAAAACACCAAGAACGGAAAATCTTTTCCCTGCAAAAGTCTCCTTAAAAACCGTATGATTCTCAAATAAATCACATTCGAGCAACAAATCAACCTGTAGGGAATAATAGAGAATTTACACAATTTCCGATAAATAGCCCGGTATGATTATATCGGAAACGCTCATATCGTATGAAACTTCCCGATACGCTATTTTGACTGTATATCTGAGCCAATAGAAATTAGTCCGATAAACCAAGTGACTATCGTTGCCAACATACCCACTAATCTGCCAGTATAGTGTAAGGATTTCCGTATGTCGGTACAGCGTAAAGCGGATTTGTATCGTATCGTACGTTATACCGATGTGAACCGCAAACGCTCTAATATATCAGCTTCTATTTGCTTCCTATAGCAATACAAAGGACGATTTTCATTTAAAATAAACAAACTTTGACTTTATTACAATATCAATTGTAAGTCCATTATAGAAGTCAATGGTCAAGTTTATTACTTAGAAACTTGATAATCTTACTTGTAGCTTAGGCTTTCAAACTTCATTGTTCGAAAATGACCAATAAATATAGTCAAGTCCAATAAGGATCTATCTGAATTTATTGAATAAATATAGCTCTATAAATGGACTTCAACGGAATTATTGAAAACTTCTCAATATTGAAAGCAAGCTTTTAACTATAAAAGTAAGTTTTATTGTTAATTTTACCGGCTGTCGGTATTCCTTTATTATCCAACATGAAACGTATTTTTCAAAATTTCTATTGAAGGCCTTAAAACTAATATTGATCTATCAAGTACAGGTTTTGAAAAGAATCATCAGAATCTTCTATATGTGACGTTTATTTCAAACCATGCCCTTGAAACGGTCCTTTACGTTCCTTTCAAGTATGCATTGTCCTCCAGCATCCATTTACTCGAACGCACTCTTCTTTCATATTCCAATTAAAACTAGTATTTCGCTTCTTTTTTTCCCTCTCGCATTCGTATTGTATTGTTGCTGTTGTTTTCAAGAGTCTATGTGTGAAAACTACCTCTACGACACACCAAAAACTCTCCCCTCACTAATTATACAAACATACCTACTCTAGAAATTCTTTTGAAACTAGATTTTAATAACTCTCTCTCTATCTATTCACACTAATTAATATATGTATATGTAAATATACTCCTTTTGTTGTTATTATTATTATTATTATTGTTACTATGTTATGATGAATCATCAAATTTATACTACAAGACACGTTATTTTAATTTAATCTCCTACACGCTATTCGTATGATGAGATGTGAAAAAAAAAGAAAACGATAGAATCCAAAATGATGACAGTGTTTTTATGTGTCGACGGTCTATTTTTGAAATGAGCAGGCAGAAATTTAAACGAAAATATCACAGTATTTTAGTAACTATATAACGGATGATTTATTTTTGATGAATGGCTAATTGTTCATCATTATCATATATGCATAAAATGGCCTTTACTCATATGCATATATGTATGCATTAAAATATGCATTATAATGGTAATAGAGGAGAAAAATATTTTTTTTGGAATCAACAAATATTAATTGTTGCCAAAAATGCTAACCAAACAGATTGTCTCCTGTTTTGTAAATGGCACGTGAAAAATAAAAGTCACTGATGAATTTTTTTTTAGGTATTTTCCATAAATATATTGAGATTTATGGTTTGATTTGTTGCCAAATAATGATGGAATACCACAATTACCATAATTAACGAAACAATCTTTTTAAAAGACACATCAGATTTGATCCAATACTCCATCTCTCAATTCTCCGTATCCATTTAATTGAACTTTATAATACATGTCATAGTAAATAGCTTGATTATTTTCCACGAGATTCAAACTGATTGATAGTCAATTGAATAATTCAAATTTTCCTCCAGAATATAAAAAGAAACACACAATTTCCTGTGATGGAAATGTACCGGACTGAATATGAATAGAAATCCATTTCCTATATTCGACGACTTTTTTCCTTGCCGCCACTTTTTTTTATAA
>JAZBHA010000175.1:47790-60422 GCA_037464855.1 Iselma pallidipennis | reverse complement strand
AAAAAAAAAAACGAATAAGTGGTTATATTTATAATGCTGAAAATTGTACACGTGACACTTTAAAAACAGGAAATCGGTGGTATAGATTAGATGTATATTGTAGATCTCAAGTCAACGATAAATGATTATTCCGCCTAGGTCAAAGTAATTATGATGAGTAGCGGATGAGTTTGAATGATAATAAAATAAGAAGATTGTGAAAGTTACAAGGTGAAAAAAAACTCAATAACGATTCTGATTTGTTAATTTTACTCAATTTACTTAATTATAAAACAAAAGAATCACACAATAAAGATTAACTTTAGCGGAGTGTGTACTGGAGGCGCAAGGGGCATTTTGGTGGAGGCGCCGGGTGAAGCGCTCTACTCTATGTAGGAATTTTTGTTTTTTTGTTGGATTTGTTTGTTGTATTTTATTTTTTAATATCAACATATTGAAACGTCTTATTATCTGATCGTGAGTAATTGATGATTTGATGACAATTAACTTTTTATTGTCTTTTTTTTTTATTAAATAAACAATCAAATTGCCCTTCGTATTATTTTGTTTTTAAATCATAATATTTATCGGAAAACCATAATAATATGATTTTATATATATATTGTGGTTCTTATCATTTTATACGTGTATTGTTATCATTTTAGGTTAGTATATAGTTAACCTTGATCCTCATATACTTACGTATTTCCAATAAATGTGCAATTTTATTATAAATGTTCGCATTATTTTATTTTTATACGTATTTACAGTAGCAAATATGGAAAATCCACCGTTTTTGGTGTCTTTTTCGTTTGTAAATTTGTTTCATTTTTTCTTCAATTGAACTAATGGTCTCGTCATTTTTAATCCTACGGGATTTATATCTTTCCTGTTGTAGGATCAAAGCTTATTATTTCTTTTTCAATATTTTGCTGTGTAATTTTTCTTGCAATTCTTATTTACAGCATCTTAAAAATTCGTATATAATTTTATACGTTTCCTAAGTCTTTCTTTCTTTAGCACTTAAAAATGTTGGCACTGTTTCGATGCGCCCAAATTTAAGCTTCTTGTTAAATAAATAACAAAGAAAATTGTTGAGTGCCATAAAATTTTAGCTTCCTGAAAAGAAACAGCACTTCTTTTTTTTCTTGGTTCGTGGCTAACGTGTAGTTATTTTCGGTTTTACAAAAAACGACGAAAAATGCAAAAATTTCGTATTAAATCGTAAAAAAAGTCTATAGTATCGTTGTGTTTTATTGACTGATGAACTCTCGTGCCAACTGGCTGGCCATATGGATATTGGGTCAAAAATCGTTGTTATCAATTCAGGATTTACATATATATCGCTAATGTATAGTAATTATTAACTGAACCTGATAACATATTAGCTTGTGTTTCTTTTATGACTTGTCGAAATTACAAGCCGTTTTTTTTTCAATTTCCATTCTAACAAACTCTAATCTCCTTCACCTTATTTTTATAGAAATAATGGAGAATTAATTATAAGAACAATATCATTAATATTGAACTGTTGCCAACACAACAACACTTTATTTTATAGTATAGTATTTTTCTAAATATAGGATGTCTCATCTCATAAATTCTATTTTTTTCTTGAAAAAGTAGTTCATAAATCCTGTTCTCAGAAATCTCTTGTATTTAAAACAAAATCTATTTTTCAGAGGAAAAAACAAGATTTCCTTTTTCTCTTTTTCTTTAAGTTTTTAAAAATAAAAAAAAAGATATCAACATCGTTTTGGTTGACGTTATTGTTCCAAATTTTTCTCCCAGTGTTTGCTTTTAGCCTCTTCTAACTGCCTACTCACCACCATCCACTCCACTTCTACCGCAGATTGAATCCAGACAAATCCAGGATGAAGTCCAGTTAAAATGCCATTTTAGCAAATCATCTCAATAGATGGTACTCCGTTAAATTTGATGATAATTCCATCTCGCTTTTTTCTTTTTTTTGTGGTAATACCCTCTCACTTCTACTTTCATGTATTAATAATTGTATTCATAGGTGTGATATATTGACGAAAATTGTGAATGTGTATGTGGGTGTGTATGTATGTAGGGATGGTAGTTATGTAGTGGTGGTGGTAGATTTGTGCACTGATGACGCAATCGACGGCCGGGGACGCCGTCGTCGTCGTTATAAACTTAAACAAACCGTGTTACCGAGGCAACCGTACGAAAGTGACGTCATTTGTGACGTCCGCCGTCGTGGCGAACGGAGGAGTTATATATCGACGGTGGACGACGGTACGTCGTCATTGTGCTGCGCCGAGCGCGAACGTGAGTGTTATTAAAAAAGTGATCCTACTAGTCCACAACTTTTATATTTTTCTACTTTTATATCTAATATTTGTATAGTTTGTTTATTTTTTATTAATAATAAAAAAAAAGAATACTTAGAAGTTATATTTTCTCATCGTTTTATACGCTTCTGGTAAGTGTAAATTTTTACTATTTTATATTGGAATTTTAATGCATTTTTATAGTGTCGGGTAGGAAAATTCGCGAAACTGTATGCAACTCACTAAAAATCATATTCTTGTGGAAATATTCTTTACAATAAAAAAATTAAATCAATGATAAAGCTTTGATAACGAATTAATTGTTTATTGTTTAATAAAAATTCTGATCAAATATTTGCTGTATCTAAACCGGGGATTTTTAGAATTTTTCTTTAACAATTTTCAAAATCTTGGTATTTCCAACAATAAAATCCACTACTCGTATAGATATTCAAATAAATCTTATAATAGTGTGTGTTAATGGGCCGTCAATTAGGTATTTCTGCTGCAGATGCACGGGTTATTATATCACTCACACAAAAGGGCCGAAATTTCCATTAACGAATTTTTCCATTTTTCATTTTATTATCTTTGAAAATTGCTGATTGTCTATAATAACAATAGGGGCCATCTGACGCCAATTGTAAATATTTATAAAGTTTAAGGTCGGCTTATTGTTAACTAACTAGTAGCATGATTGCCAGATTTAATTCTTAATTTTTTTGAAAAGAAATTAAGCAAAATTCAAAAAACAATTGGAAACAAGAAGCTTAAGTACCAACACCACCATTTTGATTTTAATGATAATAGTAGAAAATTAGGTCAATTGCCATGTTCCGGCTAAGCCTTGTAGTGTATAATGTTTTAATTTTTTATTTTCCCTACCAACCAAATTACCTTGTCCTGCTACTAATGCTATTATACAACAACCACATATGGTATTGTGTGCATCATAAAATATGTACCTATACACTTTTTTTGTTGTTGTTGTTGTTGTTGTTGTTGATATTATTATTATTACTATTTAGGATGACTAAATTCCAAATCCTATACATAGAAATATCTGTCGAATGTTGAGCTTTTGGATGATTGCCAATAAAATCAGACGGCGGCGACATGTTTATAGGCCAAAAGCTGGCACATTTGGCACAATGCAACACAAAAATAAGAAAAGATGACAGATGCAAAAATAAATTATTTAACTAACTTTTCGAATCAATTACAACACCATAAAGTCGTTCAATAAAAATTACTCTGAATTTTCTCCTCTTTGACAGAAATTACTCTTTTAAATGAATGGATATTGTCAAGTAAAAAATGTCCATTTCATTTCTAGTTCAATTATAATAAAAAAGGGGAACAAGTACTCTGAAAAGATTCTTAATAGTTTCAGGAAATGGTTGAAAATTTCAATGTCGCTAGATGTTTCATCTCCGGTAAAGAAAATCGTTTTGCCTTTCTCTAATAATCAACCTTGCTATAATTTTGTCATTTTTGCTAATTTATTTTTTAATTTACTGAAGGTTGTTTCATTGTCCTCAACATCATCATCATCAATATCTTCGATTACTCGAAAAAAAAAATTAATTCAACAAGCACTTCCTTCCTAAAACCTTGTTTGTGTCTCACCAAGACTTTCAGTTTGTATTAACAAAAATACCATGGGGGAAATATCATTTTTGCAAGCAATTTTGTTCTTATTAATCCTTCTCTCCTTTTTTTTGTCAAGTCTACTTGTCTCTTCCACAATTTCGTCCATATCTAAGGGTAGTTTCTGCAATTCCCTCGTCAAGGGTGTTGTTTTAGTAACGACAATGTTGAAATTGAAATGAGATTAAAAACCCCCAGTTCCTGGAGTTCCTGCTATTCTAACAAGAAATTTTCCACAATTCCTACAACGTCACGAATTAATAAAACATTTTAATTCGTAATTATCGTAATTTTCACGTGCTACCACCTATTCCTATCTCTTTTCGTTTATTGTCTCGGTCTTACTTACTCTCTAATGTTACTAATTCGAGAGTCACGTGATCGTGATTACAGTGACGTAACACGACCTTGCTGATTATGTATATGGAATCATTTTGTAGGACGTTTCGAGAGAGCTCTAATATTCGAATAGCGTGCACATGCACATGTTTTCGATAAAGAGGCAATACTAATATTGACCTATCTATCTTTATCTGGCACGTTGAATGTATGTATATTGGGCAATTTTGAATCAAAAATGATTAGTTAAGGACGTAAATAGATTAATTGCAGGAGCGAGGATTCAACGAGAGCAAAATCTACACCAATGCAGTTTTGTGTTTCGTAATTGTTTTACATGAGATTGGGGGCTGATAGTGGGTGGGAAAACTGGAATCTTTTACAAGAATTTGTTCAATTCACTTGAAGTAACAACTAAAAATATTGAATTCTGAAAATTACCACAAATTCTCTATAAATATTTATCGAACTGTTTAATTCATAAGTATAGTCTTCACCCGGATGCACCAATACGAATTAAATTCACTTTTATTGCGCATATAAAATTTTCCAAATAAACTAACCAAAAATAAAAGAATAAAACAAACATTTAACAGAATTAACTTGGAATTTTGACGTAATCGACAATTTCTCAAATTAATATTTTTTTCTTCTAAATGCGCTTATTATTGTTACGCTACTGGATTATCAACTTGATTAATTAATTATTTGCGTATTTCTCACAATCATATTAACTAATAGCTATTTTATTCTTTATTGGTCTCATAAGAAATAGAAACAGAACAATAAAGAACCTCCTTTTTATATTATTGACCTTTTTCATGTTTTTTTTTTTACTAAATTAATAATGTAATACACGCACTGTTGACCGTTTTTGATGATGATGATGATGATAATAATGATCATATTTGATAATGATTCAATGGAAATGTATTGTCTATGATTGCATTTTGCCTTAGCTAATGAATGAAATAAACAAATCTGAATGAAATGTACCTATATGCTAAAATAATTTATGGGAATTGTCATATAATCGTGACTGGCAACATTTTTTTTTCTGGATTTCTATAATAAAGCTAGAACTTTTCCAATTTTTTTTCTCATTAGACTTATAAATAGTTTTAAAGACAAGCAATGGTGAATATAAATAATAAAAACACGATCAAACGATACGGTGTACTGAACTGAAAAATCGATGTTTCAAGTTGAAAGAAAATCGTTTTGAATCTAAAGTTGGAAAATCTTTTGACGTTGATCTTAAAAAAAAAAAAAAATGAAAAACACATATCAAAATCTATTATACAATATAGAGGTCATAACATTATTTATATCAATAGTTGGTTGTTGTTACTCGAATATGTATAAGTCGGTCATGTGGTCTACATTTGTTGTTGTTGTTATTATTATTATTGTTGTTATTATGACGATTGTCGTACATTTCTTTTATAATCTCAATCGAAATAATGGTCATATTGCGCAACTGGAAAAATTGTCATTTTCCGGTAATGTGGATAATGGATTATTATTATTTTTTTAAACAATTAATCAACCCACACATAATCCTAATTCACATGACTTTAATTAAAATTTATCGGATATATTAATCAAAAAAAAAAAGAAGGAAAAACGTTATTTTTCCTTAAATTAGAAAATTGAAAATGCCCTTATATTCAACAAACAATGAAAAGGGCCAACAAAGTTTTCCCTTCTTATTGAAATGTAGGTTAAACTTTTATAGCACTTCCTATTTAACTTCTATTAACGATTTTTCAAATTATTTATAAGAAAAGATAGTAATTTTAGGAACCAAAAGTAATTGGGTCGAAAAGTTATTAAGTAAATGGGGACATTCAGTTGATGAAAGTAATAAAAATACAGTGGAATCTCTATATCGACTAAATTTTCGTAATATAGAGTTTTCTATATAAAGATTCCACTGTATTTTTCATAACAAACTATGGAGAGAGAAAAAATATTAATAAATCTTTGAACAAAAAGTTATTTGGAATACATGATGCAATGAAATATGAATCTATTGTACGATAATCCGCCCCTAATAACTCCTAAACACAATATTTATAAACTTATTGTTTGAAGTTTAATTGGTTTACCATTTAAATACAAAAACGGGTCTGATATTAAAAGACAATTTACCATAAGTTCTAATTAAGTGCAGCCCCTCAACGAAACTGTCAAATTCACATTGTAATTTCGGTATTTACACATTCTCCCCCCTGTTATATTGTGTGTGCTGTTTGATTAAAATGAAATCTTTAAAATACCCGTTCTAGGACACAATTTATTTAAATAAGAACGAAATAGAATTTTTGTGGATTATTTTTAGTAAAACTTTAGTAACTGTAAACCATCAATTGGTAGATAATTTTAGTCGAAAGCTTGTTTCTATACAGACACACACACACCAATGGGAATACACATATTCATATACCTACTCAATCAGCTGATGCATCCTCGTAACATGTATATGTATTATAAACCGTAGCACAAGTTTGTACATACTTTGATATTTATATAAACCATAAAAGCTGCTAAAGCTCAAGTGAACGTTCTAAAACGGGGTCGGTACCAGTAAAGATCGATAATAATACTGCCAACGCCCGGTAACCGTAAAGGAGACAACACAACTCGGTTTCTTTACTAAAAACCGATCAAAAAAACAATTTTTCCTGGATATTTAAAAGCCTCCTTTTATATCTACTAGCTACCATTAAGATGTAATAAAATATGTAGTTCCGGATTATTATCATTATTATCATATGGGGTCGAAAAAAGAATCGAAATTAAGCTTGTGAACTTTGACATATTGAAGTGGAGTTTTCCATTTGAGCAACAGGAAGTTAACCATTTGACAACGATTGAGCTTCCTTGTTTAGTTTTCATGATGATCACGATAATGGTGATGATAACGCAAAAATCAAGGAGGTGATCAATTAATCTACATGTCTTTAGACTTTTTTTATAACCAAAAAGGTAAATATGTGGGGATATTGTTTAATTTATCTATCTATCTATGTGTGTATATATAGTTTGAAAATCTGCATTAATCACCTTGATGGTTTAGCTTGAATACACACATACTGGGAGAAATATAGAGAAAAAGAGAAAACGTACACAAAAATAGGAACCATGGACTAAATTAGTAATAACTGGCCTTTCGAAAAACTACATTACAATAATGAAAACCAAATTTCCGTTTCATTAAGATGTCAATTTAGCCAAAAAAAAAAACGAAAAAAATCTTAACACGGTTAATCATTGTACGCAATAGCTGGAAAATAGACGTGTTCTCGATTTGTTTTTTGCATGTTTCTATAATATGTAAATCTACGTCAAAGTAGTGGAGTCTCCTCTTGTTTCCTAAAAAAAAACTCAGTATTTTTAGAAATTCTTGCGACAAACATTTTCCGCGATTTAAAATAACTTTGTCTCTCTGACTATATAGTAGTTATGATGATGACAACTGGCGATGAACGTCATAGAAACACACTAATCGTAAATCCACTGTACCATGCCTTTAAAAATGTGGAGAAAAAATATTCTGGTTTCGGTTTCGGTAGGTGTAAATAGGGCGGAAATTTGTTGGATAGACAGTCAACCACAGGATTGTTTAGTTACTTTTTTTGTCTAAGACATCATAGTTCTTTTACCGATTTGATTATTCTCGATTACTTTCTCAAACTTTATTTTATTTTATTTTAAAGTCGGCGGCCGGTTTCATAATCAACTTTAAATTGACTTTAGTGTCTGAAGTCACATTATATTTATATGTACTTGCCTTGTTTGATCTCTTTTTCACATGCGCTGGACTTCACAAGTTAAAGTTATTTTAAAGTTGATTATGAAACTGGACCCCTGTTCCAGTATAATATGATGGAAGAGCTAAAGTAGTGTCGCAATTATTAGTTTTTTACGAATTATGCATTTAGATCGATGGACTGACGTGGAGAAATTTAAATTTGGCAGATATGAATCAAGCTACGACATTATAGCTTGAAACTTGTTTTTTTCCAATTCGATTTTTTCGCTTGGTATCAATTGAAAACTCAAAAAAAAAGAAATCAAATTCAATTATTTGTGTTAATTAAATTAAAAATACCTTGACATATTTCGTGTTTTTTCTCTACGACCACCGTGTAGATTTAATAAGATTGCAATTCCCTCGATTCTAACTTTGTAACAAATTTAGAAAAGACAAAAAGGAAATTACGTACATATTATAGTGTAAAACTTTCTCCATTTATTCATTTTTTTTCCAATTAAATCGTTGAGGTTAAAAAAACAGTAACCTTTTAATTTCAGTTGTACGCTTAAAAATGCATACAAAGCCAATATATACGCGAAATGTTAAGAACTTTTAAATTATCTATAGAAACCAATATTTTCCTTTTACACGTTTTCTTTCCGTATGTTGAAATTTCTACTTGCGACATTATCCCTAAGCATTTCTTTTTATTTCTGTTTTTTTTTTGCCATTATTATTGCATTTTATTGAGTTTCATCCCTGTAACGAAATATTACAAAATATCATTGATTCTCTTCATCGTTCATCTATTTTGTGTTGAAATTAATCAGTTTTTTTTTGTTGTTAATTTCCAAAATCTAATTTAATGCAATCGATTTGTTCGAATTTCTTAAGTAATTTCTCATCTCTTTTAATTTTCTGCAGATCAATGGACATGAAATCATAATGTAAGAAGTTTTTCTAATGATTTCTGGCTTATCACCAGTTATATCTTCGTTTTAATCAGATTTCCTCTATTTTCTCATTTTTGTACAAAGACATTAATTGTTGTCTTGCATACCTAATCATAAAGTTTTAAATTGAGTTACCTGCCTGAATGTGAATACAGAAAGACGTTGATGAAGTGGGGGTGATATTTAATTTTTAATTAAAAAACTCAAATTGACGACTTTTTTTTGAGCAAAAATCTAAAGTTATTCAAGACTTTCTGATTGAATCATCATCTCTTCTTGAAATAAAAGAGAGAAAAATAAATCAAGATCGGTTGTGATCTAATTAATCTGTCCGTAAAGCGTAACTGAATCGATTCCGGATTGAGGCCGCAAAATTTTAATCGACTCTCCTATAACACAATACACAATCCTACCTAAAAAACAGTAATCAATTGATACTTTTACTTTTTTTCTTTACGTAATTGGCTTTTTTCCGATAGGGATTTAATTTAGGTTAGACTGACAATGGCTCTATTAGACTATCAGCCAAATATATTGAATAATTGTTTTTGTAAGGGGCAAACAAAAAGCAAAACATACATATATAATAACAATAACAATACGGTAAAAATTTTTGAAAATGTTATGACATTAATAATGAAATTTGGCAGAGTTTCTGTTTATGTAGCAACAAATGGTAGTTCCACCGACATATGATTCATGCTCCTGGCAATATAAATATGGTCCAGGTACCGATTTGGCAAAGGAATCTTATTTTGCTTATGACGTCGTGACGGAGACGTTGCCGACATCGACGACAACAACAACACGTCTAAAAATTGTTCTCCAGATGTGCATCAATTGTGAGGAATTAATCGAATTCTCCATCAAATCAATAGTTAAAATTCTAACACATTCACGTATGGATCAATTTTATGTAATATACGTTTTTTCTATATTGTTGTAAGTAATGGAGAGTGGGGAAAAATTGCGAGATAGAAAACGTAAATTTCCATTTTGTTTTATTTTTGAACAGATTTGTTAAAGTAAACAGATTTATTTCGGAGCATATAACTATTTTAATGGTGCCCGATGTTGTACGGAATTGCGATGGGATGAATCATTTTTGAAGGGCGAACGTCAAGGATGACGAAGGTCCTGCCAAAAATTAACACCTATATATTAAATTTAGAATACTCCTAAGGAAGTCCAGAACTTGAAAAAATCCTAATCACTAGTCGTGACACATTCGAAAAAACAATTATACTCGTATATAACTGAATTGAAGAGAATCCCTGCAGTGATCCTGCATTGCAGCAATATTTTTTGTCTCACATTAATTCATTTTAAATTAATATATGACTGCTGCATCAGTACGGCTTCAATATCTACTTGGGATTAATCTTTAATCCTAATAGGGGATTATACAGGACTGTGGTATTTAGAAAACTGAAAAGTGATCCAGTCCCACCCTTGGTTGCTTTGCTTTTGTTATCATAAATTTTAGTCCTCCCACATTTTTTCTCTTTTTCGACTTGTTTACTATCCTGTTTAATTCCTATTAATAATCCAGATTTTTACGATTTCCTGGTGAAAAATTTAAGAAAAACACAAAAAAAAACCAATCCTGGATACAAGAAATCAAAGAAACTTTCTGTTAAAGCTGCAGCTTTTCGTGTCATATCAAGTGTCAGCTTAATCTGTTATCCAGTTAACTTGCATTTCTAATCGTCCCCTATTTCTCATTCTCATTTAATTAACAATTTTGTGCAAATTTCCGTATCGTAAAATATTTCTACCGTTAAATCGTTGATACGGTCGTTCGTCACGGCCTGTTATCTATAAAGTCTCGTCATCTAATCTGTTGTCAGTTTAGTAGTTCAAATCAAAAGTTGTCAACATTGTTACAGTTCTGTTATGTTCTCTACTGTATTTCTAGCTTTACTAGAATCATAATAATAGTTGCAATAATTTTTTGTTTAACGGAAGAGAACAACAATAATATACAGAAAAAAAATAGACAATTGTTTCAGTCGCGTTCCAATTATTCAAAGATAGGAATAGGAGGAGACAGGATTGACAACAATAATTTTTTGAAGCGACAACCGCAGATTTTCAGAGAGAAAAAAATCGGTTTTTTGCACTAAAAATCTAGTGCAAGGTTTATGTAAAAAACCGATTGTTAAAAGCACTGATTGAATCAAGTACAAGGCTAATTTATATGATTTACTCATTTTTTGTTGTTGTTGTTGTTATTGTAATTAACTTTGTAAGAAACAATACTAATTATTGTTCTGTATGTGTGGGGGGTGAGGAAAGGGGAGAGGGACTTGAAGACTGTAAAATTTTCGAAATAACCAACAATAGGATTGAAGAGAATTTGCAAATTATTTTCTATCTTTTGTCACCTACTCGTAGGTATTTTTCCTATTTTTTTTAATTGAAATTGTAATTCATCTATAAATATACTTTATCAGAATCGTTAAAATTATTTATTGCCAATTTGTAAAATTATTAAAACTGTTACGAAATCCGATTGGCAATTATCTGGAAAGAATACGAATTGTTCTCAAGTCTATAAAAATTATAACAAATACTCTAGCCACACGAGCAGATTTAAATTATAATTTAACTAATATTGCAATCTTTATTTGCATTTTATATTATTGAATTATAAAACGCAATTTAAGCCACAATTCAATACATGACGTTAAATTGTAATCTTCCACATATATGTATCTTAATTAGTGATTCACTTAATGTTGTCATTCGAAAGGTGCATGGTGCAATTTTGTTGTTATTTGAATAAAAATAGTGCGCTTGTTGACACGAATAATCTAATGCAGGATTGCAGTTTAGATAAATACTGTTTTTGTTGATTTTTCAACCTTTACTTTTCTGATAAAAACCAACAAAAAGGGTCATTAAATGAGATCTAGGTTAAATTAATGATAACCAGATTTAATGTTATACTGCTAATAATAATAAAAGTAATTAAATCAAACATAATCTAGTTTTGTTCAATTACTTGTTAATTATAATAAATTAATAAATTTCAATTTAGGCTACATGTGGGCTATGAAATCTGAAAATAAGTAGAAAATTTTGCAAAATTTTAGATGCAATCGTTTTGCATAATAATTTCAGAACTGCCAACCATTATTATGTAGTGGAATTTTCAAATTTAACAAATTTATCACCGAGTTGTGTGCAATTTTCATGATTAAACAATGCAATAAATTGTGCAGTTTATTGCAGTGTAACTAATTTTTATAATCGTCTAACACAAAACAACAAAATCTTACATATTCAATGTCTATTTTGAAGAAAACCCCTTAGCAACAATCGATTACACTATTGTATATCTATTAATTCTATAGTAAAGATACAGAAAAACGATTTCCAGTAATTGTAGATAGAATTTTGCGGTTCTATATTGTAATATTTGCATTATTCTATAGATTTTATTAGTAAATATGATCATTTGAACAACCAGATTTCATATAATAAATATAAGAAAATTAATAATAATAGTTTTGTTTTCTGTCTGGTTTACAATTCCTTGATCATTTTAACAATAAATAATCGACCGAACAATTTAGTTTATTGTTAATAATTGAGAATAAATGCAAATTTCTAAAATTCAAAACAAAAATATGTTCCTATAAT
>JAZBHA010000175.1:28012-39496 GCA_037464855.1 Iselma pallidipennis | reverse complement strand
GCAAGCTACACAATGTACATGAATCATATTTAATAGATTACTCAATTATTTTGTATACTTGCTTGTACGTATTTGCATTTTATCTTTAAGATCTTGTATATAATCCTAGTTACTTGTTGTTTATAATAAAATTCGTGTAAAACTTGTAATCGTATTTCAAAAAAAATAACAATAATAATTACATAATTTTGTCGTAGTAACAAAAAAAATAGTTGAATTTTATCTCGGATATATATTGTCGGCTACAAAGGGATGAGTAATCGGTAAATTTTCTCAAAATTGTTATCAAATCTAAAGATTTCCCGCTAATATTTTTCGTATACCTAAAGATTACTCGTTTTTTGGTTTCCTGAACAATTATTGTCTAATTTTAAATTAATCTAAATAAATAAATAACAAAAATATTACAAAGTAGGGACTGATGCGCCCCCAAAAAATGGAATGTGATGGCTCTTTTTTACTGTTAATATCGTAGTGGAAATTTAGGCTAGAATAACGTAATGCAGGAAGAAATATTAAATACGGTCAGGATTTCATCTAATTCTTACGATTAGACTTGAACATCTTGTGATTAAAAAAAAACTATTATAGATTCTCTTACTATATATATCAAACCAGAAAAAAAACAAAAAAAAATGGACGAGATACTACCCTATACAGGCCTATATTTATGTATTATTATTATTATAAATGTCACTATCTGTGTTAGTTTATTATTACAACTATTTACATCTCTATTTAAAAAATAAAAAAAAAACTTGATTTATTCGTAGGTATTATTATTCTATACATATTTAATAATTGATTAATAATAATTAATTATTATTATTATTATTATAGTGAGAGAAAATAAAAACGGATTTTTCCATCCCGTTATTGGAAATAAGTAATATGTGTATAATAGTCTATAATTTTTCATATTGTTGTACGATTTTTAAGTTTATATTAAAATGTTTGTGCATTAATTAATCGGAGAGTTTTATTTCTACACCCCATGTCCCAAATAAGTCCAAAAAATTCGCAAAAAACCAAGTCAGTATAAGAGTGATTTGGAGGGAGAAAGATTTTTGCATAATATCTCCCCAGAAAATTTGATAAGAAAAATATTTACTGGCATATAGATTATGATAAAACAGAACTATGAAATATATCCCTTTGATATATATTTAGTCAGGGCTGCATTTACCATGAGGCGCTAGCTGGAGCCTCGCACTCTATAGGACCACATTTCAAAGCCTTACCCCTCACAAACAACAATATAAAAAACAGCCTAGTTACAGTTGCAAAATATCAATTGAAATAGACTTTTTTTGGAGCTGCCCCTAGGGCCTCCAATAATATAAATGTGGCCCTGTATCTAGTAAATCTTCCTACAAATGATCATAAACAATAGAAATCCGAATAAATTTTGTTGGCCCAAAAAATGCAGTCCCCAAAGTACTAGTAGTAATATTGGAGGAGGGTCGATTTTAAGTAAATTATCCTGTGGAAAACTGTACGTATAGATAAGAAATCTGTAAAATTAAGTAATCGATAAGATTCTACACAATTTATCATTATTCTCTTTTAAATTGTCCTGGAATCAATTCAATATAACCTTCCGCTAGTTCATTGTCAATGATGTTGAATATTGCCCATGACCTGTCCTTAAAACCGCCCCCAATATCCACTAACCGACACACACACACACCCATACAAGCATATTATCGTACATACATAGTATACATACGTATGAAACGATAATAAATTTCCAAACCTGACACATTATAACATATTACTGCCATTTTCCATTGTTCGCAGCGAATATCAAATCCAACCAGCACCACCCGACCTCCAATTCCCTTGGAGGTATCATTAATTTTGAGCAAATCCCTATGAAATGCATGTCTTCAATAAAGTGAACATTTTATATTAAATCCCTAAATTAAAAGTTCAATTATATTTTTATAAAAATAATTATTATTATTATTGTGATTAAATGTAAATTGAAACCAGAAAGGTTGTAAGTCCAACTTTCAGGTCAGGTCACAGCGAATCGATCGCCCTTTTACACTAGATATACCTATATATACGTATTGTCCTTTATTAGTCCGTGGCCTTGTAAGCCTTGACCTAGCTAGTGTTCTGATGGAAGGATAAAATCGATTCAATATTCAAGAACTAGACAAAAACGCCTATATCTACGTATATACGTGGTGTAGTATGCTGAATATTCACCTGTAGTGTTTTTTTTTTATCCTTATAATATGATTTGAGACTTTATCGATTGACACGTGAAGGTAATCCTGTTGAAAGGATTACCTGCTGAGCACAAGTCGTTATTTTTAGACTTTCAATATACGGTATACTTATACCTATGTATAATCATAAACAGGTTAATTCAGGATACTTCACACTTGTTCCCGGAGTGGTTGTAACAGGGAGGAGTTGAAGCTTAAAAGTATCGACAAAATCTACTTATCCTTGGAAAATTGATACGATTGAATGAATTAAATTTCATTCAATTTCTTTCGTTTCGTTGAAAAGATGGTAATTTTTTTTTCAATTTCTTCCAATTCATCGACTTTTTTCTAAACGGTTTACGTTAGATAACAGGAAATATTTAAAAATAATGTTTCTGAAAAGCACAATATAAATAATTTATCAATGATGTGTAAAAATTGAAGCGATTTTGATGTAATGATAACAATTTTAAAAAGAAAATGGAAAAGCTATAACGAAAAAACGACAATAAACAACGAAAAAGCTCTTTAATTCAAAATTGAACTCTCTATACTACCTATATATAAAAGCTCTAGAAAATAATGTGCAGGAAACCTAATAAGGGGAGTTTGAAAAAAACTGAAATAAAACTCGAAAATAAGCTCTTCCTTCACTGATTTCACGAAAAATATCGAGAAAAGCGATTAGTTTAGAGTTCTAGTAAGAAATTACTCGTTATAAAAGATAGGCGTTTCAAACAACAGTGGGTATAGTTGGCGCAATGATGTAAGATCCCTGTTAGACGAGCAGAACACAATTCAATTTAGCGACAAGGTCAAGACAAATTGAAATATTGGTGAACTCTACCCTGTCACACGGACGTTTCACAATTACAATTAACGCACGCGCAAGGCGTAGACTGTCATGTGTATGGTTGTGTGTGTTTCTTGAACAAACAGCTGATGGCAGCCATGCTTTTAAATGCCGCGCATGCGTAGTTGATACAATTTAGCTAAATAGAGTTCTGAACAGTCAATTTACTAAATAAATCTCGCCGTTCATTAATTGAATATTGTGTGGAGTCATACGGCAAATTGAGAACCAAGGTAATTGTGAACTTGGTTAAATTGAATTGTACTGTGTCCGTGTGACTAGGGACTAAGTCCTGAAGTTTGACTACACATTAGCTCGGTCGTTACGCTTAAGTTTCATGAAGCTGACCTAAATTCAGTGTTAGTTGAGAACGGATCAAATTTTGAGCCAGGATCAACTTTCCGCACTGGACCAATCAAACTCAAGCAATTTGGAGCTATCATGACGTTATTTCAATTGAAGACGTTGGAGCAACAAAAGCCTAAAGTTGAAAATCGTCTGGTAGTGTTCTTACAATTAGAAGAAATTAGTAGGTATAGTCTAGCTATTTTGACTTGGCTCCTTTGACTAAAGTAATAAAATAACTACAACAAAAAGGTAATGAAACAAAGGGCTTGTATCACAATGAATTATAAGGCGGCTTTAACTTGTAAAGTTACGTGCTAAGTCCATAGCTCTACCCAAATGTTCAAACGCACTGGACTTAGAATGGGACTTCCCAAATCAAAGTCGCCTTAAAACTCATTATAACACCGGCCTAGGGAGGTACTTTATCGATTGTAAACCCAACATCTGGGCAGAAGACCAGAGGCAAACTAGCAGCCGGTAGCTAGAAAACTGAACTGTAATGTTTTTCTCAATTCACCAAATGGGAAAGGAGAAGAAAAGGAAGAAATACGGGAAGTTACCTGAGTCCAGAAGCTGGGTTTCCTTTCAGTTCTCTTTCTTGAGGTGAATATTTTAAGTTAGAATCAGTTTGTGGTATACACGAATAATACAACCTCGTTAATCAGAGTTAATACACGGATTAACGGAACAACAGAGCAAAAATTCCTCGTCTTCATGTTATAGTTGAATTCTTTATATTTGTCACACATCATTATTTATAACGATCACGAATAGACTGATGTAACAGTAGCAAGTACAAGTAGCATATCCGCTACTATGTATATAAGCTCGTTACAGGCGATGTCGTTATATGTATGTAATATGCAGTGCCGGACTGGACAGTGGGGGATATGGGGAGATTTCCTCCGAAACCAATGAGTTTTGAGGGCCACCGATAATCTTTTAAGGTATTTTTTTGGATCATCAGCTGAAGAGATACCTTCTTTTCTTATAAATTCCGCCGGTGCTAAGGTAAGCCAGTCCGACCCTTGTAATATGCACGCTTGTGGGTAAAACAGGGTGACAAATAATAGAGAAATTTTTCATTTATTCAATTTATTCCAATAGAACGAGAACATTTTATTTATTTTATAAAAAACCTGGTAGAATATTTGTTTGATATTTGTACAATTCGAGGCACAAATCAATGTCTTATCAATAAGAGGTAAACTAATTAACTTATAACTATTAATATAAAAAAAATTATTCATAAGCATAATAGAAGAAAAAAAATAGAACAAAAACCTAACATAATAACTAACAAAAATGGATATTAAAGAATCAAAACGGATGAGCTTGAATTGTATGAATTCGTAAATCTTTCGGTAAATTAAAACCTAAATTACAAATCGAACATGAAAATAATGGTCTTGTCGGTGCACTAACACGTTGTTTTTCATGTACTTTTAAATGTATTGTTAATGAACTTTGTTTATCAAATATACGATTACATTCCGGACAATTATATTCCTGTTTAATTTGATCCAGATGGTATTGTTTTAAATGTGCATTTAATGTATCAATACGACTAAATGCAGCCGGACAATGATTACATGGAAATGTTTTCCTTGGATTCTCCACATAATTATGAAATCGTTTATGTTGTTCATATTCATCTTGTGTTGTAAAATCTAAATTGCACATATTACATCTAGTTGATGGTAATATAATTGCATTGATTTCACGATGTTTCTCCAATATATGGATTTGTAATGCTGTATCATTTGGTAGGACAGCTTTACATGTTTTACATTTAAATACCGGCACTACATCGTCTTTTGGTTCTTGTTTGATTTTCACTTTAATTGGTTTACGTGTTTCTGGTACGTATTGTTCATAGATTTTACCACGTTTATGCCAACCCAAATGTGCATACATTGCTGATGAACTTTGGAATGGTTTCTTACACAGATTACATATGAAATTTTTGGTTTTCTCTTTATTTTTTACTACACGTCCGGCAGTTTCATTATGTTCTTGATTCATATGATGATTTAATTGATCCATATTATTAAATGATAATTTACAATATTTACATGAATGAAATGGTTTCCGTTTATTCGGATGCATAAACATACCACGTTCTTGTGCATGTTTCTCTTTATGTTTCTTTAATGATAATTTTGTTGTAAATGTTTGTACACAAACATCACATGTAAATATAAATGGTGCTTTAACATCAATCTCTTCCGTTTCATCTGATAAACTTGGCATTGTATCTTCAGTTTCGGCATGTTCTTCAGATTTATGTTGTAATAATTGTTGACTACTATCGAATGGTGTATGACAAATATCACACCAGACTTTTTTACCTTTATTTTTTAAATTCGTTTTACCACCTGGATGTGGATTAATACCATGACATTTCATATGATTTTTTAAATTATAACGATTTGAAAATACTTTAAAACAACGTTTACATGTATGATATGATTCATTATCATCACCGGGTTCATCATCCATTTGTGATGATGGTGATGATGAACTAGATTCTTTTTGACGGATATTCAAGAGATTATTACGGGTTTTTTCGTGCATCTGTTGATGCATATACCATGAACCACCAGTATGGAACAATTTATTACACGATTTACATTCTTTGGGAAAATCTTTACAGAATGGTGTTTTATTTTCGGGATGTTTTTTACGATTATGATCCCATAAACCACCATAAGCTGTATAATTTTTATTGCATAATGAACATGCGTACTTTCTCGATTCAGGACTACCTTCATCTTCTTCAGTATCATGCCCTTGTTGTTGTGGTTGTTGTTGTTGTGGCTGCTTCTGTTGTTGTTGTCGTTGTTGTTGTTTCTGTTGTGGTCGCTGTTGCTGCTGACATTCACGTGTCAATTTATGTTCTTTTAATTGCTCCTTTGTAGGAAAGATTGCATCACATATCTCACACATTACAACAATATTCGTTTCAGTACTATTCGGACTAGCCATTGTACTCCGATACGATTGTGTTTTCGAATCACGATAAACTTTAATATTCAAATGTGCACTTCGATGTTGATCTAATTCCGATTGAAACTGGAATACTTTACCACATTCATTACAGATTTTCTTCTTATGTTGTTCTTTATGTTTTTCCCATTCCCCAGTTGTAAACATACCACCACAATCCGGACAACAATACAAGGAATCATCTTTATTTTCTTTATTCGTCTTGTTTTTATCATCAAATGCATGACTACGATAATGTCGTAACATATTGTTATTTGTTGCATATTCTCTTGAACAAATTGGACATATTTTACCGGGAATTTTTTGCAAAAACATCGGATTTATCACTTTACTACCACTACCACTGCTACATTCCTCTTCACTATCAACGAAACGTTGTTTATAGAATGTACTACGACGTTTACTATAAATAATATTATCTTCAGAATGTTCACGTTTAACAGCAGCTGTATGTGGTAATGAATAACGTTCACGTCGTTGTCTATAACCATCCTGTTGTACCAATGGAAAACCTTCAGAATTATCATGATTTTCACTAGCATGCTTCTGGAAAGCATCTAATGTCTTAACAGTAATATGACAAATATCACAATAGAACTCAACTAAACAACCAACATATGCATGGTCTTTATAATCTTCTAAATTTGTAAACACCCGTTCACATGTACATGTTAATGGGAATTCAATTTGTGAATGTTCCTCATCAACATGTGTACAGAAATCTTCATGGAAACTGTACATAAAACGACATATTGTACATTTATAATTTTGATATAATCTTGTCTTAACTTCACTACGTTTCTTTAAATTCGATAATTTCACCAATGTTTCCAGATTTGTACGTGTACAACGTAAATGATGCCGAGTACTTGATGAACGATCAGTAAATGTTATCATACAATGATAACATGTAAATACCGGAAACCATATACCAATTGAACGTAAATGTGACAATAAACCTTTCAAATTTGGATGTGGTACATTATGACATGCACATATCAATGAACGGTACATTATCGACATTGCTTTACATTTTTCGATATAACTCAATTCAAGTTTTGATAATGCTTCTAATGATATTGGAGGTGTTGAATTGGTTTGTAATAATTTTAAACCGGCTGCAAACAAGATTTTCTTTTCCTCAGCTGTTGGTTCAGTTGTTGTTGGTTTTAATGGTGATAAAGCTTGAGAATCACATGAGCTCTGAGACTGATCATCTTGTGATGATAATGTTGCTGAAAAGTAAACAATTCAAAATCAATAAATTTAAAGGAGTGCCACTGTTAGTGCAAATATTTCTTCCAATTAGTGTAAATAACTATTCACATTGAAAAAGTTAGTAGTTATACTAGTTAAGATCAAGAATTTAGGAGAATTCTACAAGATTCAGTGTGGCGTAAACGAGATTTTTTACGCCGGTTGGTCCTAAACGATTCTATTGAACCAAATCTAAATCGGTGGTATAAAAACTATCTAAAAATCGTACGCTGATAAAAATTCCGTTATTTTTCCAAGATCAGTGTTCCAATTCATGTTTTTTACAACTTTTTAACTGAACAATCTGATATTTCGTATAAATGATTACCAATTTGTTAGAAACAAATTTATTGGGAATCTTTCAATATTTTCTCCTCTTCTGACTGTAAATTTCGCTTTCTCTGATTGTGAGAGTAAATAAATTATCAATGACTGATAAGCAAACACGTGCCACCCCACTTGTAGTAAATTACGTTCCACAATTTACAAAATAAGTTTCGACGACGTTTGAGATGAATATAATACAGTTTACTAAATACAGTAAGACCTCTGTTCAACGGACAACTGTAGCAGACAGATTGCTCCCTTATTATAAAGAATAAACGAGGTCTCCGCTATAGGAGAAAAAAAGTCCCCCTCAAATTTCTTCTAATAGATGCCGCTATCAATAAACCCCTCTAATAAAAACATGTTTTGGGAGAGGCGTAGATTTCAAGATAAGTATATCAGGGCATATCGTAATATGGTAAGCAAGGCAAAACAAGAACACATGAACTGAAACAAACCATTTCTAAAGACAACTATACGGTATTGAAGTTAAGGATGAGGTGCCAAATGAAGCGTTACTGTGGAGGTGCAAAATACCTTAGTGCCGGCCCTGCTAACAGGTCGACCACAGATTTTTAAAGTAAGTGCCAAACAGGGAAATGATAAGAACAACAATATCGAACGGAAACAATTTCCATGTGATTGAGAGTTACTTAAATGGGTCGAAATTTTAGAATATCACGAAACTTGTTCTCCTTATCGATTTTATCATATTTTTTTTTCAAACTAATCACGTTTAGCAGACATATTGAATTTGTGTGAATAGGTCTGAGTACGTACAAAATTTTATTGTATATTAATTACTGAATAAAAACATAATAATATTGAGTAGTTTTATTTGAAAATCAAATAAAAACCATATTGCTAATATTGAAGTAATGAGCATATAAGGGTCAACTGATAAGTTATATCCTCTGATATACCTAATTTTGACACAAATAATGATTTTAACCGATAAAATATGTAAGTTTAAATATGTAAATATGCCCTCAATGTTTTTTAAAACGAACACGTTATAACCGAATCACAAGGCCATTTATTACTCCAATTTAACTAACTAACGATAGAAAGTATTAAGATTTCAGTACGAGTAATTTAGTGAGTGAAATTAAAAAGAAGGGCTATCGATTAAAAATCCCTCCACCATTAGTACAATCAAAGTACTAACTCTCGAAAACTTACCATCTCCAGTAAGACTACTAATATTATGATTAATCCCATGGATGACTCGTTCATGTTTCTTACGATTTGCTCGCGAACTAAACATTTTATCGCAAATTGTACATTGACGGGGATTAGGCTCTAAATTAGGAGCATCTACATTAAAACAAAACAAAAAAGTAAATAAAACAGAAAACTCTACATATGGAGGAAAACAATTCAATAGAATTATAAAGTGAAAAGAAATATTTACCATCTTGCTGGTCTTCTGGTTTCTTCTGTTGATCAGAAACAACCTCCAAATCCATATCATCATCACCATTTTGATGATTATGTGGTGTCAATGGGGGTGGTAGATCATTATAATCATCACTATCAATTGGTTCATTCTTGACAACAGGAACATCACCACTGATTACAACATCAGGTGATTCAGGTTCAGCATCAATGGGTTCTTCTTTTATTTGAATATTCTATTGATAAACAAAAAAAAATAAAATTAGAAACCTTTTTTTTCCCGGCTTTTTTGTTAACATTAACTACCCCAGGTATATCAGTAGAGTTTATTTTCAACCATTCGAGTAATTTTTTCTGATTTTCCGAACATGTTTTCTTGAAAGTGTAATAATTGTTGACATTCTCAATACATTGATTGCAAATCATTGTTGTTAGTTTATCTTCAGCGGTTACCTGAAATGACCAAAAATAACAAAATTTTAACAGAAAGCCAACACTTCTATCTCCAGTTGAAAGCGGGGTTCTTCACCTTTTGCGTGTACGGTATCATGAACCCCTTGATAGTTTGGTCAAACTCACGGACCCTCTAAGATAAGTAATAATTGAAGAGAGACTAGCGTCTACCCCCCTGAGGTTCATGGAGCCCTCAATTTAAAACTACTCGTAATTTAGCATTCTTACCCTTGTTTTGCCTTCACCGAAACACGATTCAAAAGAATTGTTGGAATCAAAGACAAATAAAAATAATTAAAACTATTTGCAGCCTCCTACGTCTAGAGCTTCTAACAATCAAGAACATTCTACAATTTCAAATTCATAGCAATAAAATTCAATTTGGAGTTACAAAAGTGCTGCTTTCGTAGGAGTGACCTAGACTATAAAAAAAATCTTTTTCATTATCAATGATCAAGTTTAACCTTTAGAAGTCCACCTTAGAACTACAAAGATTATTAAAAAAAAAGCAAAATAAATTAACTTTTCGCTTGGATACGTAACTGCTCCTTTGTTAAATTAAATGCCATAAATCACTTTCGTTTCTATTTTTACTTTTATAACTTTAGCATATGTTCCTTGCATTATTTCTATAAAATTCGAAGCCTTAAAACTATATAAATCAACCTTTACTTTCTGATAAAACGAAAATTAAGCTTCCTTATCTATATTGTACGTACGTATTATGTATAAAAAATTAGTGATGTCAATAAAAATCACAGCATTGGGACCAAATGATTCAGCATCAACGAGACATCCTGTATAAAACCGAAGGATGCTATGTAGGTAGGTGCACCATTTGACCTTGTATGGAATTATTAGAATTTCCATAGCTTCGAGAACCACCTAGATTATCTCTAGTAGTTTATAGGCCTCGATTTTTCCTGGGATATTTCTTTAAAAGAGGAATTCCAGAATACAACTTGCCTAGCAACAGATTAGCATGCTTCAAAAGGGCTGTTTTGCATTATTCAAGAACCGGTTTTTCCCGAAGTACATCCCTATTACCGACTAGATATTTATATAAGAAATGGAATAATTGCCCAGACGAATGGAAAAAATCAATAAACGAGCTCGAGTTGTATTAGAAGAATGGGCTGAATCCGACCCTGCTTCTCGTTCAAGATATTGAAGAGAATGTGTCAGCAAAGTTGCATCAAGATGACGACTACCATCAAAATCCGCCATATTTGTATTTAGATACAAAAATATAAGCAATAAAGGGATAAGGGCAACAAATCCGACATAATTATGGAAGTCGTGTTTTCTAGTAAATTCTTGATCCATAAAGGCTTGAATCTATGCCAACGACCTGAAGGTACATCTTGAAACCCACCCTTTGTTTAAACGCGATAACAACAAGACTACCTGAGTTTGCCCGTTCATCCTCCCATATCTGGGCTCTAGTAGTTGGTTCATAAGGTCTAGAATCTTAACGTTCCATACGTATAATAGACCTTATGTACATTCTAGTGATGAGTTCCCGTTGATCGTACAAATTAATTTTTCCAACTAAATTCTTGATGAAATAATCAAATTTTTACTTACTTCAATAGCAACAGAGGCTAAAATTTTCTG